>JABBMZ010000139.1:0-68562 GCA_013403795.1 Teratosphaeria pseudoeucalypti | reverse complement strand
ATTATCCTATTTATAGGTTGTATCTACTCTATAGCTATATCTTTATATAAGTTAGGTAATTAGTACTATATAACTCTAGGAATAAGTATAGCTCTCTAAAGGGCTAACTAGACTATACTTTCTAATAGTAGCTCCTATATACTTACGAACCTTCTAAGCGATCTACTAACAGAGCTAGTATTTAACGAATAGATTGATCGGAAGACTAGCTAGCAGATACAATCTACCGGCTGGTAGATTACTAAGTATTCAAGGCCTAATAAGCGATGCTCAGACTACCGCGCCCTAGCGCGCCAGGCGCGTGCCAATCTTTCTCTCTGAGGTGACTAAGGAAATGCACTCCAGATGGACTCTACGCACTCCGTAGTTCCAGGTCACGCTACATCAGGACGGCCAGACCTATATCATGTCGCTCTCAAGATTGCGTGTGGGCCCCTAAAGACTTCACTTCTCCACGCAGCACGAACAAAGAAATCTATGGAAAGTTGCAACACGACTACGATGACAGAGAGTACTAGACCAGAGATGGCTGTTTTCTGAGCAGAGCCTGTGCACTCTACTAGAGATTGCATGCACGCCTCGCTTCCAAAATCGTTTACGAACCTGGAAGTTGCCTCAAGCACCCATTTCGTGTGCGACGTATCTGAATATCATCGGGACACAGGCCGAGACTCAATGGTGCCGCATGATCGAGAAGCAATCGAAATGTATCAGGTCGCGTAGACCTGCTGCGCTGTCATTGTGTACATATACCTTGGCCTGCATGCCTAGCCTCTGCAACATACTGTAGATATCGGAGAGTGGTGCACGCCAGATTAGGATTTTCAGCTCGATGGGGTGGCTTTACTCTGAAGGGCGAGAATTGTAGCGTTCTTAACCATTATCACTACGAGCTCGTGGGCAGTTTGCCTGAGTCGTCCTTATCGCGTAGGCAGCTATTACGACCACGAGGAGGGTGTCTTTGCAGATGCTGAAGATGGACCTACCTTCATCTTCCACACCATGCTCATCGTGCTCTCCGTTGCCTAATCGAGGCTCCGAAGCCTATCTGCGGGTCTATGGACTGAGTCTCCTGATGTCGATGCACCCCTGAAGGACATTTACATCGGCGTGGCGTAGCCATCGTCGTAAATACCGCCCTCCATAAAGCATTTCGACAATTAAGGTCTGTGAGTCTGGCAATAACTTACGCCGACATAACCGGGGCTAGTAACCTGGAGTAGGAACGCTGGCTCCCAGATTTCGTGAGCCTTGCGTTTTCGTTGGAGCATCTTTCGATCTGCTTCGATGGGATCGCTTGAAGTACCATTTGACCACTGCACCGTTGGTGGAAGCGGGGTTGGATGTATAAGCCATAGCTGGATTCTGGTAAAGAGAAGCAAGCTGGTAGCAGCTGCGGATGTTGGCAACCCAAACTCGGCTTTCACAGGCCTCGCTCGGCCCTGGGAGGCGCATGGCCTAAAAGATGAAGTTGACCAGGCCAGGCGTGTTGCCGCCATTGGTATGGTCGAGCCCTCGAGCCTAGCTGCACGCAAACGTGCCGTCGGATGCAGATCCATCTCAGATCATCACCCTCCTCAGGGCATTAGTCCCTCCCAGGACCTTCCTGCCAGTCACAGCATCCCTTCCAGCACCGCTCTCCCACTTCCCCACACGGCTTCCACCACCTTCCTCAACCCAGCCTTTGGCCACATCTTCTTCCTCTGCCTCCTTGTTGCCTTCCATGAAAGCCTCCTGTCTTGGGTGCGACCCGTCGACCCATTTGAAGATGCAAGTGTAGCAGTACACATATCCTGACGGCGCAGCCGTAGGCGTTTGTATGTGCGACAGGCAGATTGGGCAAATGTTCGTAGTGTTTGCCGTGTCCGGGTCCGACGGGTCTGCGTGATGCGGTGCCGGGACTGTCAAGATGGGAAGGTGCGAAGTCGCGGAGATTGGAGGCCCGCCTAGACCGCTGTCTACGCGATGCAGCGCTTGCTTCTGGTCGCGCTCAGCATTTGGAGCTTTTGATGGAGGCGCTGACTGCTTGGATACTGTCGGCGGAGGAAGCTCTAATCCTTCATTCGCCTTTCTACTCAGCTGGCGCGCAAAGTCAGAGTTATGCCACCACTCCAGGAACTTCAACGCAAAAATGGACGTCGGCAGCAATATCCTCAGGCTGCTCAACAGCCTCGGATAGACCGTCTGCGTCACATTCCGTGGACTGAACAGACTCCTGGTCTCACCCGGTCTCGCTCCAGGCCGTGATGGCGCAGCCTTGGGTTCCGTAGCAATAGCGATAGCTCGGCCGTCCGCGTCATTCAAGCGCCGCATCCTCGTGCCTATCAGCCAGAGGAACGGGCTGTGGTACTTGCTTCCATCGAACAAATATGCCAGATTGAAGGCCAATAAGCTGAAATAATACGCCGCATTAACACTTGGGTAGATGCGTCGTAAGAACCATTTGTACAGCCACATTATCCTTTGCCTGCCCGTCCCCTCGGCCGGGTAGGCTTCTCGATCTCTATATGCTGGTCCGAGCATATTGATCGATGCAGCGTGGACATCATAGCTCTCATCCAACTTCCTCTTGATATATGGCAACACAACCATGACCGCCAAGTTCCTCCACACGTCACCTTCCCTCAATTTCAACGTCTCGCGTACTTCATGCGGCGCGCCCAGCCGTGCCCTCCTAATCTCACCGCCCTTGACCCGCAGGACTCGTTCCCGCTTTAGGCCATAGAAGTTCTCAGTGAAGCCGCCGCCGTAGACCCTGAGATAATGTCGTTCGACCAGGAGGGAGAGCAATGCATAGAGCTCATCGAAGCTGTTAAGTATCCTTAGAAGGTAGCGTGGCTGTCTGTAAGTTGCGACGGCTAGCAGGTAGCGAAGGGACGGTGGAATGAGCCCTGCGAGTTGCTGTTCGGAGAGAAGCTCGAAGAGGGAAGGCTTTTGCTCGTCCAGGCCGGACTGGAGAGATGTCATGAACTCCATCGGAACCCCACCGTAGTGTGCCGGGGTGAGCGAGGGTTATTGCAACATTGTTAGACATGGCAGATGGAAAGTGGCATGCGACAGCCTGCCTGAGATGGCTTCGGGCACGAGTCATGCAGATGCCGAGGCCCTTCGGCAGCTCGTCCTGTCTTGGGAGGTACTGGATGATTTGTTGAACAATAAGATGCCAACTTGGAATGATCATGTAGGTATACACATCTACAGCGGTGCTTGAAAACCGCCTCTACAGCCATACAAACCATACACCACAATACATCTATTCCCATCTGCGAAAATGCACCACACACCTAAGAAGGCACAGCAACACCCACAGCACCATCTCCCTCATATTTCTCCCAATTTGCCAAGATGTTCCCAATCCTCGGCGAGTTTGTGAGCTTGTACACCTCCTCAAAATACTCCTTGGTCAAATCGAATGGCTTAGCCGTGACATTGGGAATGTATTTCCCAATCAGCTTACTCGGGTCTATGCTAGTCTTGTTGATCTTCTTCAGCAAGAAGGATCGGAACGGCTTGACACCCGAGCGCAAGAATGTCGAGTGGAACGGCACGTCGATGCCCTTGAGCGGAATGGTGGCGAAACCGCGTTGCAGATCGATAGGCTTGGGCTTGGCCTCGGTCTGCTTGGCGCACTCCTTGATGATCTCGACGAGGTGCTGTTTGACGTCTTCGAGACTCATGGAGTTCATGAGCTGCTGGATGTCGATCTTCTGTGCCTTCAGATAATTGAGCACATTGGTGAGCGTGTCCAAAGCGCGCAAGTCACCTGCACAGACATACTGCTGGTTCGCAACATTCAAGTTGACAATCTCCAGCAGCCATCCGGTGGTCTCGGCAATATTCTCAACCACGTACTGGAGAGCCTGTTCGTTGAAGGTCTTGCTGATGCGGGACGGGTTGACAGCAGCCATAGAGTAGTTTGAACGACCAGCCTCGTCGCGCTCGACAGCCACTTGCATGGTCAAGCCACGGTAAAAGACGACTGATACCAAGCTCTCAATTGGCATAACCTCAGCAAGTGCAGCAAGTGCACTGTATTCACCCAGAGAGTGACCGGCGAAGCTACTGTCGCGTTGCACAACACCCTTGGACAGCATGTCCTCGAAGGATGCCTTTTCCATCAGGGTGAGAGCAGGCTGCGTGAATTGCGTGGCAGACAACAGACCAGTTGGCGAGCGGTATGTGTAGGAGCTGGTGCTCTCATCGATCTCCTTGAAGATCTTCTCAGACTTGATGCTGCCATCCGACGCCACAGTCTCAAAGGTCATGGACATGTAGTTCTGACGAATGGCCTTGCCGCGTGCGCCGCCAAAGTGAATAGTAAGCTCCTTTGGATTGTTCTTGACAATGTTTGTGATCGAGAAGCCTGACCAAAATTAGCATTCAGACTTAAGAGACGCATTTAGGACCAATATACCATAGTTGTCAAGGAAGTGCTTGTCAGCACGATCCCAGACTTCCTTCGCCACAGGACTGCTGTTGTACAGCTCCATACCCATGCCCTGCTCTTGCGAACCTTGACCAGTGAAGACGTACGAAGATACAGGCTGCTCTACCTCGGCCTCAGCGAGCAGCACCTTCTCTTCGGTCTCCTGCTTGCTAGCTTCGACCTTAACGATCTTGCGGCCAGCAACCATACCAACATGCTGGAGCTTGACCTCGATAGTGTCATCGGGTAGCACCATGCCCACAAGAGAAGCGTGGAAGCTGCGCACACGACCGATGTTGTTCTCGGCTGCCCACGTCTCGACCAGGCTCCGGACGGCCGCACTTGAGTACATGCCGTGGGTGATGGTGCCCGGCAGATTCGCGTATTTGGAGAACACGCGGGAAACGTGGATTGGGTTGTAGTCGCCAGATACACGAGCATATGTCTCATTGGACGACGGTGCCTTCAAGATGAGTGGCGTCTTGCCTGATAGCGGGATGGGATGCTCGAAATTGACTGGCTGATCGAGTTGCTGACCATTTCTCTGCAGGTAATCCAGAACCGGGTTGCCGTAAGACATACCTGCTTCGTATTCTACCTCTGCGACCGTGATGATCTCCTTCGTCGGCAACTCAAGCTCGACTTTACCGATGGTCTGGACCGAAGAAAAGACAGACTTGTTTTTGAATTTGGTCAATGTCTGGAGCTTGAACACGATGTTCTGGCCGAGAAGGTCGATGTCGGCATCGCCCATCTTGAACCATTCCTTGGACTGCAAGATGGCGACCTCCTTGGTGCTCGTCAGATGGACTTGAACAGGGGTCTCAATCTTGCGCTGGAAGGTGTTCTCAAAATCGTTGTAGGCACCGCGGTAAAGGAATTGACTAGTGACCTCCATGACCTTTTCACCATCGCGAGTGATCGTTCCGCATACTTCCACCATCTTGCCAGAGTCCTGATTGATCACAGCATTAACTTCGGCAGTGGTGTGAAGCCTGTCGCCTTTCTTCAAGGGTGCAGCGCCTGGCATCATGCGGAAGCCGTTAGACAGATGGACAAGCTTAAGCAAGTCACCGTCAATCCTGCGTGGGAATATTGGCTTCGTGATGGCCTTCCAGCCGACAACAATGGCAAAGTCCATTGGTGCCCACACTTCCTTGCCGGGCCTGTCAACAAATGCCTCACCAGTGTTCCCGACGGCGTGGACAAAGTCGTTGATGGCCTCGCTCGTGACGGTCGCCTCACCACCATCAAACCTGCTGGTGACCGGGGTTTCGAACGGCACTTCTTCATCGCCGAACCAAATCTTGTAATAGAATTGCTTGATACGATCATTACGAGCTTCCATGACTTCGCGGATTGGCGCGTATCCAGTCTCTGGGTGATACTCGAAGCGGAGCGGCAAGAATACAGGCTTACCAGATGCGCTGCGATTCTCAATCAACTTGACCAAGATTTCGTGCTTGGATACAGGGCCAACCTCAATGGTGTGCACGTATTTCCCGTGTAGTGGCTCCTTCACCACGATGATGCACTTGCTTGGATTCTCCGGGTTTATGATTTCAACAATCATTCCCGGAGTTGGGGCGAAGATGCGGTGCATTGGATTGGTGTCGTGTCGTTGACCCTGGACGAACACGTCTGCGGTGAAGAAAGCGTGGCGCCACGTGTGGCCCTTGCCTGCGAGCAATTGCATCCAGTTATCAACGGCCGGTAGCGGTGTGTTCGGCGCGGCGGAAAGACGGTACATGATCCTGTTGTCGAGCTCAGAGACAGTAAGACCCTCAATAGCGATCTCGTCGCTGGCCTCAATCAGCTTCCCGCCGAAGTATTCAACAACTGGAATCTTGTTGGCGTCGCCGCCATACAGATCTTTCGTCAGCGCGGCGATGTGACCGTTATGCACACCGTCCAAGATCTCATTGATTGGCTCATCGACCTTGGTGGAGTACTTCGCTGCCATTGGACCCTGCAGGATAGCAACACGGCCTACGTCTTGATCAACGACTGCGTCCAAATCTTCGGATTGCCAGAGCGAGTCCTTCTTGAAGAAGAGCTCAAAAGTGTCATCCAAGCAGGGCACGAAAGGTACCGGCTTCTGGCCACGGCGCTGGCAGAGCAGGATAAAGTGCTGAACATCCTGAGCGTTGATGATCTGCTTATCGGCTTCGGGATAGACTTCCAAAACCCTTTGCACAGTTTGGAATGGTTCATCTAGCTCGCTGTAGTTTTGAATGAGCGAAGGCTTGCCGTCGCCTATCGTGAAGCGCTCCTCGATACGGCGGATGAAGTCACCCGTCAACCGCGCCAAGGACTTGTCAACCCAGCGCTTCTGGTGCTTGATGTACATTAGCTCAACCATGCGGTTCAGCACTTCACCATAGGTCATATCCTCAAGATCAATGCACTCGCCAGCCTTATTGCGTCCGAACCACGGCTTCTGGAAGTCGTCGTTGAGCTTCTGAATAATATAATCGCGGTTCTTCTTCAGCTCTGGAATGCGTTTGGCCTTGTCCAGGCTGAAAATCTTTTGATCCATTTCGGACCAGAATTTGATGCCGCGAGTGGCAAGCTTGTGGATGGGCTCTCCCATCTCCGAGCGGACGGTAATGACACCGCCAGCAGGACCCTTGTAGGTCTTCTCCCACTCGCTGTCCTCAAGGCCCGGAGCATCCACGATTGCCTGCTTGGCTGCCTTCGAAGTGCGCGCTTCTTTCGCGACCATGACGCGAGAGCCAAAGAGCACACCATCAAATGGCATGGGCGGATATCCGTACTTTTTGGCCCACTGACCATTGAGGTAAGGATAAGTGTCCTCGGCTCCACCAAATCCGGAACCTGCAATGAGGACCAGGTTGGAGCAGCGCCTGATCCTGCTATACATCGAGAGGATAGGTTGGTGGAAATCCTCGAAGCCATGGTGACCACCGCCGCGACCACCCGTCCACTGCATGATGACAGGAAAGTCAGGGTTGGCTTTGGCGATGTTGATGACGCTTTGGATGGCCTCGACTGAGCCGGGCTTGAAACCAATACGCTTGATACCAAGGGTCTGAATCCATTCGTTTGCCACTTCGATGGATGGGACACCAGCGCCAATGGTCAGGCCTTCGATGGGCACACCTGCAGCACGAAGTCTGCCGATCATGGGAATCTGCCAAGCCATGTGTCTCGGGGCGACGTAAATCAGATTGACGGAGATACCGCGACCCGCCGGGATGGCTTTCTCAATCTTTGCGATGGCCTCAGACATGCTCTTATCATTGTAATATCCACCGCCGGCAAGCTCGATGTCGTAGCCAGCGTTCATTGTGGCCGCGACGAAGTCCCAGTGTACTGTGCAGGGCGTCATGCCGGCAACCATGACTGGTGGTAGACCAAGCAGTCTACTCATCTTGGTATCCACGAAGGTCTGTCCGACCGATGTTCGTGCCAACTTGGGGCCATGCTCCTTCACCCAGTCCACTGCATACTTCACAGCGTGTTCCTGGTCGCGATCGAAGATCTCAGGCTTGTAACCAACCTCAGCATTCGTGCCATCCATAGTGCCAGCCAAGATGACCCGCACGCCAGTGCCATCCTTGTTGCGATTGGTGAGAACACCCAGCCCAGAAATGCCACCAGGTCCGAAGTCCAAGATGTGTGTAGCATGTGGCATTACCGTCGCCAGTTCCCAGTCCACCTGGTCCCTGCATATCATGCGTACCAGCGCCGGCACGACATTCGAAATTTTCTCTTCCCGAACATCTTCACCAGTGGCTGTATCATAGACTGGTATCCCAAGCTCTTGCGGCGTAATGGTGATGTCTTTCAAATCAGTCTCGAGGTGCTGAATTGCATCTTTCAAGTACGGGCTGTGGAAAGGCGCAGTGATGGGCAGGAAACGGTTGACGAAACGGATCTTGCGCTCCGTGAACGGTATGCGAGTCTGATCGAGACCCGTGGGCGCCTTGACCTTGCGCAGCTGAAGATTGAGGCCGTACAAGGACATTGGAGGGCCGGTTACCACAAAGTTCCGCGCACTGTTGATGAGAGAGATCGCAATATGTCGCTCTTCTGGCAGGTGCTCGTTCGTGATATCAATGTACTTCTGGAGCTGCTCTTTCGGCAGGTCCCGCACCGAGAGCATGGGCGTAGGCGCACCCTCACCAACATCTATAGAATCCTGCAGCACATTCGGGGCCAGTGAAGTCCGTGGGTAGGCCTGCTGGCTACGGGCGCCAATCCAGAAGAGAATGGTGAGTGCATCTTTAGCTGCCTTGTCAAAGGTCTCCCAGTTGTTGGAGGCGGCGATCGCAGCAGCCGTCACTACGCCCTGCGAATGGCCGGTAGTCCCAGAGAACCTGTCTCGGACGTGGCCAGGGTGTGTGCCGAGGACTCGACATGTGACCACATAGTGAGCTAGCTGGGTTAGACCGATCAAGGGTAGACTGACAGGCGCGGAGACGAGGTAGTCGGTATCTGGCTGCGAGTCGCGGTTGTTTAGCCATCGCAGCACATCCAGCCCTTTCGAGTACAACTTTTCAGCGTTGGGATCCCGTGAAAGCTGTAGAAGCAGGCCTGCCGCTGTCCGGACAAAGTCCTCCACTAGCGACGGGTATGTGTTGTAGACTTCCCGCAGCTCGTCAAAGTATTCCTCGATGTTGCCCTGTCCCCCGAATACTGCGTAGATGTACGCATTCTCGTCTGCAGCCTCCCGCAGCAGCGCAGACTCGTGACTCCTAATCGGCCGGCCCACGGCGTCTCTCGCAGTATAGTATGATCGCACTACCACCAGCTTCTTATCGACGATGCCTGGTAAGTTTGCCGCTATCGCGTGGACTTCATTGCCTCGCAGAAAAGCTCTCTCAAACTCTTGCAGTATCAACTTCAGCACCTCGTCGAAAATGCCCGGCTCTTCGCCCTCAACTACTTCTTGGGCAACAAAGCCAAGATAGCGGGCCAGAAGCTCGGCGACTGACGATGGCTCGTCATCTTGTGCCAACTCATCTGTCGGTTCGGGAAGTGTTGCAAGGAAGGCGTCCTTTAGCTGTGTTGCGTTGAAGTGTAGTGCGGTGGGTATTAACAGCGTGTATTCGAGAGAGCCATGTGTGATCGTCAAGGGCCTGCTCACAGCCTGACTGCGTGGAGTTGACACTCTGGACACCATATTTCAGTCAGATATTCATCCCTCACGTCACTGCTTTCTCAAGCTCCAGGACTTACCCAGTCTGCGCACCGCTCCCGTACATTCTGTGGAAACTGCTACTTCTTCGTGGCGCACCTGGTCTGTCGCTAGAGGTGTCGGCGCTGTTGCTGTCGAAAGAGACGTTCTGGTCAGCCATGTTGCTTGGGCGATTAATTCTGGCGCATTGCTTGATCTCAGCAAGTTCCACCTCCGTCCTCTCTCCCGCGGGCTGCTCGCGCGCGCGCTCGCCCCGCCTTTCGCCTCAACAACACCTTTTGGGAACAGTTGTCCACTTGACAATCTCGCTGCCTGCTGCGCCTATCGCTCGCTGCAGTGCGGGGGGGCGTTCACTCACTGGACCGTCTCTAGCTCGTCGACTGGGGAAGATTTTTGGAGCTTCGGGCCAGGCCACCAAACACTCTCTACCGCTCGCACGGACCGTCGTACGATATGACAAGAGAAAGTAGGCGAAGCGCTCAAGGATGAAAGGACAAGTGGGAGGAACGGACAGATGACGGCGGATGGTGGTGTCAACGATGATAATGGCAAATAGTTGAGGCCTATGTAAAGTTTCGAAGAAGCTACCGCAGGTACCTCGAGACTTGCTTACTCCCAGAAACCAACCCATTGAGCTCCCCAACTACAGCGCTTACCAGGGTCGTCAGTATTTTACAGTGGCTTCCTTGTCGGACCATCCCGAGCGCATGGCAAAATAATGGGTCTGCTCGTTTCCAGTCGCCGCCTGGCGGCCTGTGGCTTCATTGCCACTTGTTCTCGCTCATGCCCTAGTTCCGTGTGTAGGTAATTTCCTGCCTCCGGACTTTCAATATTTTTCGACGGGACGCCCAGCCCTTGCGATTGGAATAAGTACATGTAATAATTGTCACATACATCATCCCGACCCCTCCGAGGCGCCAAACTTTGCAAGACCGTCACAGCCCGCAGCTGCTAGCCCCCGGTCGGTTTTGACGCAGGTCATGTCTGGGGAATGAAGCTTTCTGGCTCCCAAACCTCTGCCACAGACCTCAACGACATCTCAGCAACGACGATTCGGGTCGTATCTGCCGAGCGCCTCTCCTCGTCAACACTCAACGCCCCTCTCAGCGACAGCTCGCGATCCTGAGGGCACCTTGAGGCAGCACGTCTTGCGGTTCTCCGCCTTACCACCCAATACTTCAACACAGACCTTCACTTCCCGACAATTCTCTCTAGCAGTCCGCCCTCACTGCTCATACTGCCTCTGCACAAACCAGCTGCTTTTCTTTTTGGTCTGCAGCGTTCTCAAAGCTGGCGTTTCGTCGTCTTGATCAGAAGTAAACGAAAATGCGGCCCGAAGTAGAGCAAGAGCTCGCCCACACGCTGCTCGTGGAGCTTCTCGCATATCAATTCGCATCGCCAGTGAGATGGATCGAGACGCAGGATGTCATCCTGGGCGAGAAGACGACGGAGCGGATAGTGGAGATTGGTCCAGCAGACACACTTGGTGGAATGGCAAAGCGAACATTGGCAGCAAAATACGAAGCATATGACGCTGCACGATCAGTACAACGACAGATTCTCTGCTATAATAAAGACGCCAAGGATATCTACTACGATGTCGACCCGGTGGAGGACGAGCCTGCGCCAGCAGCGGCAGCGAGCAGTGCTCCAGCGTCCGGTTCAGCTCCGGTACAAGCTGCGCCTGCGGCGGCCGCCACAGCTCCAGCAGCGCCCAGCGCAGGTCCCGCTGCCGCAGTGGCAGACGCGCCTGTCGGAGCAGTGGACGTCTTGAGAGCGTTGGTTGCCCAGAAGCTGAAGAAGCCATTAGCGGACGTCCCGCTCAGTAAAGCCATCAAAGACTTAGTCGGAGGTAAGCATTGACATATCTTTCTTGGCATCGCTTCAGTGCAGTAGTTGACCGTATATGTGACAGGCAAGTCAACCCTTCAGAACGAAATCCTCGGCGACCTCGGAAAAGAGTTTGGATCCACACCTGAGAAGCCTGAGGACACTCCCCTCGACGAGCTAGGTGCGTCGATGCAGCAGACTTTCAACGGTCAGCTCGGGAAGCAGTCCACTTCGCTCATTGCTCGCATGGTGTCCTCCAAGATGCCGGGTGGCTTCAATATCACAGCAGTCAGAAAACACCTAGAAACGAAGTGGGGTCTGGCTTCGGGGAGGCAGGATGGAGTACTGCTTTTGGGTCTGACAAACGAGCCTGCGGCACGGCTTGGCTCGGAGAATGACGCAAAGGCGTGGCTGGACGACATTGCGCAGAAGTATGCTGCGCAGGCTGGTATCAGTTTGTCCACTGGTCCAGCTGCTGGTGAGGGCGGTGCCGCTGGTGGCGGTATGATGATGGATCCAGCAGCCATCGACGCTCTCACAAAAGACCAGCGAGCACTTTTCAAGCAGCAACTCGAGCTGTTTGCACGGTATCTGAAGATGGATCTGCGCGCTGGAGACAAAGCTGCGATTGTCGGTAAAGAGAATGAGGAGGCACTGCAAGCCCAACTCGATCTCTGGAATACGGAACATGGCGAATTCTACGCAGCTGGCATAGAGCCCTCATTCACACCTCTCAAAGCTCGCATCTACGACTCTTCCTGGAACTGGGCGCGTCAGGACGCGCTTAGCATGTACTTCGACATCATTTTCGGCCGCCTAAAGGCGGTTGATCGTGAGATCGTCAGCCGCTGCATACTCATTATGAACAGATCAAATCCGACACTCCTGGAATTCATGCAATACCATATCGATCACTGCCCTATAGAGCGAGGCGAGACCTACCAGCTGGCCAAGGAGCTCGGTCAGCAGCTCATCGACAACTGCCGTGATGTGCTCGGCGAGGCTCCAGTCTACAAGGATGTCAATATGCCTACTGCACCACATCTCGAGATCAATGCGCGTGGTGACATGAAGTACGAAGAAGCACCCCGCCACGCTGTCCGCAAGCTCGAGCAATACGTTCGTGAGATGGCCGACGGTGGCAAGATCTCGGAGTACGGCAACCGTACTAAGGTGCAAAACGACTTGCAGCGAGTGTACAAGCTCATTCGCCAGCAACACAAGCTTTCGAAGTCCTCGCAATTAGAGATTAAACAGCTTTACAGCAACATTGTGCGCTCCCTCTCAATGAATGAAGGCCAGATCATGCCAATCGAGAATGGCAAGATGAACGGTCATGCTAAGAAGCCTGGTCGCAATGGTCGTATCAACGGCGCTGTACCAACCAAGCAGGGCAAGGTGGAAACCATTCCATTCCTGCACTTGAAGCGCAAGGAAGAGCACGGCTGGGAATACAGCAAGAAGCTCACCGGCATCTACTTGCAGGGTCTGGAAGAGGCTGCCCGTGCGGGGTTGACATTCCAGAACAGGAACGTGCTCATGACAGGTGCGGGTGCTGGGTCCATAGGTGCTGAGGTCCTGCAGGGCCTCATCAGTGGTGGCGCCAAGGTAGTCGTCACAACGTCTCGTTTCTCCCGCGAGGTGACCGAATACTACCAGAGCATGTACGCACGTTACGGTGCTCGCGGCTCCCAGCTTGTTGTTGTGCCTTTCAATCAAGGCAGTCAGCAGGATGTCAACGCGCTCGTCGACTACATCTATGATGAGAAGAAGGGGCTTAGTTGGGACCTGGACTACATCGTCCCTTTTGCCGCTATTCCGGAGAACGGCCGTGAGATTGACAGCATCGACAGCAAGTCTGAGCTTGCCCATCGTATCATGCTCACCAACCTCCTGCGCATGCTTGGTGCCGTCAAGACACAGAAATTCAACCGAGCGATAGAGACCAGGCCTGCGCAGGTCATCCTTCCACTGTCACCCAACCACGGAACATTCGGCAACGACGGTCTTTACTCTGAGTCTAAGCTGGCCCTCGAGACACTGTTCAACAGATGGCACTCCGAAAGCTGGGGAAACTTCCTCACTATCTGCGGTGCAGTCATTGGCTGGACTCGTGGCACTGGGCTCATGGGTGGCAACAATATCGTGGCTGAAGGCGTCGAGAAGTACGGCGTACGCACCTTCTCTCAGCAAGAAATGGCTTTCAACTTGCTTGGACTGATGGCGCCATCCATCGTCAACCTGTGCCAATCAGAACCGGTGTTTGCTGATCTCAATGGCGGTCTTCAATTCTTGCCGAATCTCAAGGAGCTGATGACTAAGTTGCGCAAGGACATCACCGAAACCTCTGAGATCCGCAAAGCTGTCACCCGCGAAACTGCAGTGGAGAACAAGATCGTCAACGGCGAGGACAGCGAGGCGCTCTATAAGACCGTCAAGGTCGACAAGCGTGCCAACCTCAAATTCGACTTCCCCAAGTTGCCTGACTGGAAGACTGAAATTGAGCCTCTCAATGGTGATCTGAAGGGTATGGTTGATCTCGAGAAGGTCGTCGTAGTCACTGGCTTTGCGGAAGTCGGTCCTTGGGGTAACAGCAGGACGCGCTGGGAGATGGAAGCCTACGGCCAGTTTTCGCTCGAGGGCTGCGTCGAAATGGCATGGATCATGGGTCTAATCAAGAATCACAATGGGCCCCTCAAAGGAAAGAGCTACTCAGGATGGGTCGACAGCAAAACCGGCGAGCCGGTTGAGGACAAGGATGTCAAGGCAAAGTACGAGAAGCACATTCTGGAGCACTCTGGTATTCGTCTTATCGAGCCTGAGCTGTTCAATGGCTACGACCCCAACAAGAAGCAGCTGCTGCAGGAAATTCAGATCGAGGAGGATCTGGACCCATTCGAGGCCTCCAAGGAGACTGCCGAAGAGTTCAAGTGCGAGCATGGTGACAAGGTTGAGGTCTTCGAGTTGGAATCTGGCGAATACCAAGTGCGACTGAAGAAGAACGCCACTCTGCTCATTCCCAAGGCGCTGAGATTCGATCGCCTGGTTGCTGGTCAGGTGCCCACTGGCTGGGATGCCAAGCGCTACGGTGTGCCAGATGACATTATCTCTCAGGTTGACCCAGTCACGCTTTACGTCCTTGTTTCCACTGCTGAGGCGCTTCTCTCGTCGGGTATCACGGACCCGTACGAGTTTTACAAATACGTTCACATTTCTGAGGTCGGCAATTGTATCGGTTCTGGCATTGGTGGTACTACCGCCTTGCGCGGGATGTACAAGGACAGGTTTCTCGACAAGCCGCTGCAGAAGGACATCCTGCAAGAGTCGTTCATCAACACTATGAGTGCCTGGGTGAATATGTTGCTCATTTCCTCCACCGGTCCCATTCGCACACCTGTCGGTGCCTGCGCCACAGCGGTAGAGTCGATTGACATCGGCTATGACTGTATTGTGGAGGGCAAGGCACGCATGTGCTTCGTTGGTGGCTTCGATGACTTCCAGGAAGAGGGCTCATATGAGTTCGCCAACATGAAGGCCACCAGCAACGCTGAGGATGAGTTTGCACATGGCCGCACACCCAAGGAAATGTCTCGGCCAACGACCACGACCCGTAATGGTTTCATGGAGTCGCAGGGTTGCGGTATGCAGGTCATCATGGACGCAAAGCTTGCCCTTGAGATGGGTGTGCCAATCTACGGTGTTCTGGGCTTCACTGCGACTGCCACGGACAAAATCGGCCGCTCTGTGCCTGCACCTGGCCAAGGTGTACTCACCACGGCTCGTGAGCAGCCTTCCAAGTTCCCATCACCGCTGCTCGACATCAAGTACAGGAAGAGGCAGATGGACCTCCGTCGCAAGCAGATTAAAGCGTGGCAAGAATCAGAGCTAATGTACTTGCAAGAGGAAGTCGCTGCCATGAAACGACAGGGTGGTGCTTTCAATGAGACTGAGTACGCCGAGGATCGCGCAGCACACATCGAGCGTGAGGCCAAGCGGCAAGAGAAGGATGCCCTCGGCAGTCTCGGCAACAATTTCTGGAAGCAAGACCCACGAATTGCTCCTCTTCGCGGTGCTTTGGCTACTTGGGGTCTGACTGTCGACGATCTGGGTGTTGCCTCGTTCCACGGTACTTCCACGGTTGCCAATGACAAGAACGAGTCGGATGTTATTTGTCAGCAGATGAAGCACCTTGGCCGTAAGAAAGGCAATGCTTTGATGGGCATTTTCCAGAAGTATCTGACCGGTCATCCCAAGGGTGCTGCTGGAGCCTGGATGTTCAACGGCTGTCTTCAAGTCCTGAACTCTGGTCTTGTGCCTGGCAACAGGAACGCAGACAATGTCGATCAGGTGATGGAGAAATTTGATTACATCGTCTATCCCAGCCAGAGCATCCAAACAGACGGGATCAAGGCATTCTCCGTCACTTCCTTTGGTTTCGGTCAGAAGGGCGCACAGGCAATTGGCATCCACCCGAAGTATCTCTTTGCTGCTCTTGACCATGCCCAATTTCAAACGTACAAGCAGAAGGTCGAAGCAAGGCAGCGGAAGGCTTACCGTTATTACCACGATGGCCTCATCAACAACACGATGTTCCGTGCCAAGGACAAGTCACCATACGAGGACGGTCAACAATCCCAGGTCTTCCTCAACCCGCAGAGCCGCGTCACGATGGACAAGAAGACGTCGATGTACTCGTATCCGAAGGGTGCTCAGCCTAAGAAGGTGCAGGACAGGAGCACTACGGAGATGGTTGAGGCGCTGATGAAGGTCAATGCCTCGTCCAACTCGAACCCAGGCGTCGACATTGAGAGCATTGACGCCATCGACATCCACAATGATACTTTCCTGGAGCGCAACTTCACACAACAAGAAATTGCTTACTGCTGCAAGGCCCCAAGCCCGCAGGCCAGCTTCACGGGCAAGTGGAGCGCCAAGGAAGCTGTATTCAAGAGCTTGAAGGTTGAGGGTAAAGGTGCCGGTGCACCACTGAAGGATATCGAGATCCGGAATGATGAGAGTGGTGCCCCGTCGGTCATTGTAAGTGCATCTCATGGATCTCCTGCTATATCATTCAGTGCTAACATCTCACAGCTTCACGGTGAAGCAAAGGCTGCTGCAGACAAGGCCGGTGTCAAGTCGACCACGGTCAGCATCAGCCACAGCGATGCGCAGGTAATAGCTGTTGCCATTTCGTCGTTTTAGAGACGTGCATGGATGTAATTGTGGTGGAGTAGTGAAATGTAATCAGTACGGTATTCTATGGGGTAGGGCGCATTCGCGAGCAGGTATGACTTTTCGGCTCTTATGAGTGTACACAAATAGATGCCGTGAAACGGCAGTACTGCTGTAACAGGTCCGTGTGTGACGTTCCCGCCTTTGTAAGCTTTTATAATGCGTCTACTTAGGTCGATGAGCTAGCTGATGGCGTTGGTCTGCGAAAATCGTTACTGGCGTTAGGGTTAGTGTTTGGGTAAAATCTATGTCGAGCACAACTATATCGCAACATGGCATTGATTCCATGAATGTTGTGTCACTTCTTGCCGCACGAGCATAGTGACGCATAATACTGGTCGGGTGTCATAATCTGGTCGCTGCTGAAAGGCCGTTGCAGCATTTCAACGACGATCGGTGATTGCAACAGTGAATCAATCGCCTGACTGGTTGATACCTTTGATTGCTCGATCCATCTGGCGGTCTGATCTCCACAGGTGACCAACATGAATTATCACGTCATCTGGTTGAGTGACAGTCTGGCTGATACATTCGTTCGGAGCGAGGGCATCGCACGCTTGCGGCAGCGTGAAGTTGACAAGCACAACCAGAAGTTGCTTGTGGAGGCTGTGGGCACGCCCTCACAAGGCCGACTTGGTTGTGACTGCAACCACCAGTCCGTGGCCCGTTGATGGGATACATAGGATATATAACTGATTGGGATACCTGACGAAGACTCCAATGTGGAGAGCGCCGACCGCTCGAGTTGCGGAGCAAGACACTTGTTGTGCACTGCTGATTGCCAAGGACTATAGAAGTACATGGGTCATTATTCTCGTCTCTTCCCTTTGCTCTTTCCGCCATTCTCAAACGCCGATACTAGGTACTGGATCCATTGACTTGTACTGGACTGCACCATGCCAGTACTCGCTCGTCCGAAACTGATCGGTACAAATCATATCGTTCATGGGTCATCTCAGATCATTCATCTTAGGCGTCTACAACTCAGCCTTGGCAGAGGCTGAAGCAGCAGAAGAAGCCGCCGAGGCAGCGGCGGAAGCAGCAGAGGCAGCGTTCTGACCGCTCTTCTCAGCCTGCTTGCTGGCGCTAGCGGCAGACTTAGAGGCGGCGGAAGACAAGCTGGAGGCTGAGGAGCTGGCAACCGAAGCAGCAGAACTCAAGCTAGACTTGGCTTGGTCAGAGGCGAAGCCCAGCTGGTTGGCAACGTAGTCGTAGTATTGCTTGAACTTGCCGTAGGCGGCATTGGTGTTCTCGGCGTAGATGTTGCCAGCGGA
This sequence comes from Teratosphaeria pseudoeucalypti, assembly GCA_013403795.1. NCBI lineage: Eukaryota > Fungi > Ascomycota > Dothideomycetes > Mycosphaerellales > Teratosphaeriaceae > Teratosphaeria > Teratosphaeria pseudoeucalypti. Next base: position 50,636 of record JABBMZ010000139.1, on the reverse strand, counting down.
TGTGGTGGCGGCTCCAAAGTAGCCAGAAGCAGAAGAAGCAATGTTGTCACCAGTGAGCGCAGCGGAGTGCTTGCGCGCAAGGGCGATCAGCTCGTTGCGCTTGCTACCTTGCGGGACCTTGATACCGTTCTTGTCGAACCAAGCCTTAATCTGGCTGTCGGTCCAGCTGTCGAGGAGAGCATCGCTCAGAGACTGCGTGGCTCCAGAAGCCGACTTGGACAAAGTGGCGTACTGGTCGGCGGCGCGGTCAGATGCGATCTTGGAGTTGCGGCGCAGCTGAGCGATGAGCTTATCACGGCTGCTTGGTTGCGGGACTGGGACACCACGCTCGTCGAGCCACGCCTTCAAGTCGGAGTCGGACCATTCAGAGTACAACCAGTTACCAGGGTAACTCGCAGTCTCGCCAACCTTATTCGCAGCGCTCTGGTAGCTGGACCGGGCGGTGGCAAGGAGAGAGTCGCGGGTGCGTGGCTGTGGGTTAGGAATGCCGTGCTTGTCGAGGAAAGCCTTGAGCTGCGACTCAGTCCAACTAAGCAGGCGTCAGTAGGCCATAAAACTGACAGGCTTATCGTTGCAGAGAGAGACTCACGTGTCAAAGATCCACTCTTGAACATTCGAGTATGCGTCGTTGACGCTGTCCGCCGTGTCCTTCCAGTGCGACTGCACCTGCGATAGCAAGGAATCCTTGTTCTTCTCCGTGCCCTTCTTGATCTCGTGGCCCTGGCTCGACAGGTAGTTGCTCAGTTGATTCGTGTCCCAGCTGTGGTAAGGCTTGACAGCATAATTGTCCCAGTTGGCTTGGACCTTGTCGATCAGGTCCTTGCGGTCTGCAGGGGTAGGATAGGGGATGTCGTGGTCGGACAGCCAGCGCTCGAGCTCAGTCTCGTGCCATTTGTTGTAGACTGTGCGGCCTCACGCGTCAAGTCAGCCGAGTTTCAGCAGTTTTACCAAGTCTATCAGAGCTTACCGGCACTGCCGCCCCAGATGTTAGCTGTGGCAGTCTGCGTCGCCAAAGCGACGACCGCCAACGAGGCGATGCTGAATCTCATGCTCGCTTGTGATTCGTCGAGTCGATCAGAATACAGGAGTGAGGGTAAGATTGTAAGTGACCAGGCGGGCTTGATTGGGTAGGCAGACGGTAGGGTGCAAAAGTTTGTAGTTGGTCAAACGAAGTAAAGTTGTCCTTGCAAAACGAAAGAGCTTGAGGTTCCTGCTCGTCAACAATGAGCACCGCTGACATCACACTTCACTAGCGCGAAAGTGCGCCACGTGCAAACATTCGTACTGTGACGACCAGACCGGTGATAACCTCATCATGCATCATCGTATAACATGAAAGCCTCAGCGTTCGTTATGGCGTGATGTCGTTGAAGAAGAGCAGACATCGATGGCAGGAGCTTTTGGCACAACGCCACCAATGCACGAAATCATTCAGATGCCGAACCGTCGCAACGCAAGACCTCGTTACTATTGTTGCTTCCCGAATACAGGAGCCTCAACTCATCCCACTCCGTCATATACAACTACATGGGTATCAATAACAGACCATATTTCAAGCCATTCCAGACGTTAAACTCGCCCAACTCGAGACTTTCATCTTCCTCTTACATCCTGTGGGACTAACAGGCTCGACCTCATACTGCTCCCTGACCCTCTTCGTGGCCAAAACAGTGAAGTTCGAATCCTCTGTGACGCCACTGTCCTCCAGTGCTTGGCTCGCCCAATCGATACGACTCACGCCTCCCGCGTCGTCATTACTCCTCTCAGCAGGTGGAGTCCTAGCCTCGATAGTGGTCGCGAGACGATGCTTCCCATTCTGCACATTTGCAGGCGATGGCCGTCCTGTTCAAAACCCGGCGAGATCAACCTTATACCGCTCGCTCCTCATCGGGATTACTGATATGGTACTTGGTATGAGCATTGTTGGCCTGCTGGGTTGGGATTTCGGCCGCCGTGCCAGTATTCGAAGTCGCATTTGTCCCTGCCGTTCCATCGACGTTGCCCGGTACCGTGCCATTAATCTCTGGCTTTTCATTGTTGGCCATGAACTGGGCCTCGGGGTCTTGAAGGCGATGGCGCTCAGCCACTGGAGTATTCGCATAGAGATGCGCTGCTTCTCTGCCTTCAGCATGTGCGGTCTTCGGGCCCTTTCCATATTCGGTATTATGGATAGAGAAGAACAGCAGCATATTGCTGCAATCATGTCAGCATTGTTTGGCGACGTCCACAAACCACCAGAACTCACCTCGCAAACACACTGACCCACCCAAGCCACACAAAAACTACAGCAGCAACCGCTCTTCCGTCCTTTCTATACGTCAATGGCACCCCTCCATCCTTGTGGAAATCTGCCAGATTCTGCTGCGTGACATACTGTGGCTGCCCAGTCACATACGCACTTCTCGTTGCCGTGATGATCGTCAAAGCCAGTGCATCTGCCAAGTGGAAAATGACAGCCAGACATCCACAAATCTTCCACGCTAATCTGATCGATTTTGCCTCGTGACGTCCAGGGAAGAAGAGGTCGAAGAAGAATGCCGCGCCGAAGATGAAAGCCACGTACACGCCCGCGAAGATGTTGTATGAGGCGACCCCGACATAGTCGTTGTTGTATTCGTATGCACGCCCACCGCTGACGCTCTTCAAATATCTCTGCTGATCGATGTAATCTATAAGTGTGTTTGGTCAGCCAAAATGCACATCTGGAACAGATAGGCCTTCGCCGTCAATTGGTACAGCACTGATTATACGCACCTGATAGAACATCTGTACCCAGCGACTCCGAAACGACGCAAAAAATAAGTGCGCACTGGTACACCGCCAGCTTCGAGCGACGTAGGTGCCAATCTCTGTTGCCAAACATATTCTTGCTACTGAAGGCACCCCATGACATCTGGCCCAAATCGAGGCCAAAGACCACCGGTGCCATAGCTTGAGGTATTGAGCCCGCTAATATCTATGCGTCCCCGAACTCTTTCTCCTTCGTCAATCCTTCTGCGCCACCAGTTTTGTGATGCCGAATGAGGATGTGCCGGGCTGGTATATCCTGTTCTTTGCCGGTGATGTAATACCCTGCCTACGCAGCGTGTATCCCAATGTCAAGACCGGTAGTGAAGGACCCAATCTAGCGAGTGTTCAGGCGCGAAGGTCGCAACTGGACAGATGAGAAAGAGCTAACAACATAGACACACGAAGAAGGTTCATCAGACCCCAAAAAACATCTGAACACGAATAGACTTACCGTCATGGCGCCAACGCGCCTTTACGTACTTCGTATAGGCCCGAAGTAGTATCGCGAGTAGCTATGCGAATGATTGCCTACGCGAATGAGTCCCTCGCATCCTTTTGGTTCCTGACCAACTACTGGTCATCAAGTAGTTGGTTGTGACTTCTGGACCGGCACGCTGTCAATACATGATTGACCGCTGACTTGGGCAGTCATGGGTGTCATTGAGCGGTCAAACGTAACATCAACCAGTCAACTGCTACCTCCTATCAGCGCGAGTCAAGGATGGTTGCCACCTCATGTCCGCATGCGGGCGGGGCACCGAAGCAACAGCGACGGAGGGTGGATGATGAACGTGGGATCAACACATCACGCAGGAGATCGCTGCGGTTGATCTGCACGGGTCTGCCGTCATCTTCAACGCAGAAATTGCGATTCGTGTTTTGCGACAGCTGAGCGTCATCGTAGCCTGTGCCTGCTTCCTCTCGCCAGCCGCGTAATGGTGATTTGCGACTTCGATGACAGCATGCAACATGCGGCTCAGACGTGGCAGGCGGACTGAAGTCCGTGCATATAGGGCTTCGTTTGGACAGGAGCCGAAATCTTCTGACCCTGGAGGCGTCATTGTGCATGACGACGGAGTGGGACTTCCAAGCTTACATTTACCTAGGTCGATCTCAGATGTCAACTCAGATCAGTGCAGTATTAGTATTGTGTGGGACGAGCTCAAAAATTGATATGAAGTTCTACGTACTGACAGATTATCTCGTGAGATTCTTCCCAACAAGAGCGCAGTACATGTAATGCACAGGTCGGTACCTAGAGATTACTCCACGCCGCGAGGCTCGACAGGATGACTAGCGCAGCGCAAGAGCTAGTGCACTGACAGTCTTGGAGAGCGAAATCTCACGACATTTCAGTAAGGAATCAGAGTCGGAGTCGAGAAATGGCCGCACGAGCTCCCTGTCGTCCACAGCTGACGTGATCATGGTCTGATCAGAGCCTGAGACGGTTGTAGTCCGAGATGCGTACTCGGAGGCAGTGTTTCCACTCGTTGACTGGTCGCTCACTACTTCTGGCTTGTCCCTCTTTTAAGCACATGATCTACCTCCGACGCTGATTGGCGCAATCGCACGATAATACTGTAGTCAACAGCAGTCAGCCGCATCATCAAGCAGTCACCAGTGTTAAACAACCATCCTGCTGATCGACTGATACAATCACTGTTCGAGGAGTGCTGCCAGGCAGGCGGAAGAGTCGTAGCTTTCATTCCGCTTGCTACGCCATGTCGAAGAACTACAAGTGGTTGCCAATACCATCATTCTATTCTAAGTCCCGGCTTTCATAGCGTCGATTCTACCCGTCCCTCTACTGCTGAAGATTGCCATGATGCCAAAGCCAACGTAGAATAGAGCGAGAGGGTAGGCCACCAGTCCACGCATATTCGTCATCCTGCCCACCACGACGAACATCGCCGAGCTGGAGTACGTGCACCACGAGATCGCGAGGCTGACCACGATGTATCCAATCAAGGAGTCTAGAGGTACTACCACACCGAGAAGACTCGCAAACACTAGCGGTAGCAGACAGTACCCAAGCACCGAGCTACTGCGACCGAACGTGAGTGTTGAGCTAAGATTGGCCGAGCCATAGTGGCTACTGCCAGCGTTTTGCTGTGCTGCGTTCATCTCCTCTGATGACAGCGGTGGCGACATCATGGAGAAGATGAAGTAGAGCGACACGGCTCCCAGTGCCGCCAGGCCACAGACGTAGCCAAACCAGAGCTTGCCGGATAGTAGGAGGAAAGTGCCGAACAGTGCGCAGAACAGGAAGGGACCTGCTAGATCAGAGTCGTCCATAATGTGGTTATCAATCCGTGCCAAAGGGTTCAGCACGGCTAGTGTCTTATGCTTCAGTCAGCTAGCAGCCCCCCACTGAACCCCGATTCGTTCTCAACATACCTTCCCCTGTATATGCTGAAAGTTGACGCCCAGCTCCTCCAACAACGGCGGCTCCCCCTCATATCCCTCAGTGCCAAACGCCGCGAGCCATCCCGTTCTTAGACCACTTTGCCCTGTACCCATCTGCCCAGTCGCGCCTGGCTGGCCTGCGAAAGCCCCAAACCCATAATTCGCGCCGGAACCTGCGTATGCATTGCTTTGTGCGGCGCCGCCGTATGCAGCTTGGAAGGGTGTGCTGTGTCCGCTGACGGGTTGTTGCGAGTAGGATGATTGGTAGAAGTTGAGGTTGTTTTGGGCGCTATAGGAGGAGGATTGTTGTGGATTTGGTTGGTAGCCGTAGTTGGCCATTCCGGGAAGAATTGTGCGCCGTGAGGGTATGTCAAGAGGTGGGAGCGGACGCGAGCTGCTGGAAGCAGTGATGGTAGCTCAGTAGGCAACAGGAATTTGGGTAATTGTGTATGTCTATTCTCTGCATTGACAAGCTGGTTGTCGGCGACTTCCTTCCAGCTTTGTGATTGGTCAAAGCAGTCCCACCATCCTCCACTCCACTTTCTCCCTGTCCGAGAGCACACGACTCAGCGCTGTGCCGTAGAGTGGTCGCGGTCACAGGAAATATCTACGCACCAACCATCGTCTAAATCGACTACCAAGGCTCAGACCATTGATCCCAGGCTACAAACACTGTCTGAACGTCTCCTCCAACCTCCGTAATAGAGATCTGACGCTTCTAATACCGACATCATGGAAGGCCTGACGTAGTACTCGTCCTCGCCGTGCTCTCGCGGAAAAATAATCCATTGTCTTTGAGGCTCAACCGCGAGGAATGCATAACCGAACGCTTCCGCAAGCAGCTTCCTCACAATGCTCATCCGGGAACCAACAGCCGGCCACACACCATCAAGGCTCGCTACCGACCTCTGGATCTCTGCGTAAGTTGGAGTATCATCCCAGTGCGGCGGTATATCGTAGCCGAAGGGTATCCAGTTGAGTGACACGCAGACAAAGTCTTTGCCGGACAGACCGCGCCTCGAACGCCTCTACCGCATCCACTGTCTTGCGCCTGGCATCAGTCAGGAGGTTGTGACAATGAAATCCTCACCTTATACAGAGATCTCCTTCCGTACTGCGCTTCTCTCCTCTCAGTTTGTCCGTGAAGTCTTCGCCTCGTCCTTCTGTTGTACATAATTTTGCGATTCGACAGATTTCCGATCCGGCACAGCACATTCTGGGCCTTTGGCTATTGAAGCACTGACAGTGGAACCATTCGGGATGTCGGCTCTTCAGACGAAGCAACTGCACTGGACGCAGCGTGTTGCGCTGGTCCGTCACAATCTCCATATAGCGAGCCGGACTGGTGACTTCAGCTTCTTCAGGACGCTGCAAGCTGCAGGGCTCATGGAGGGAACCAACCATGCAGCCACGCTCAGTGCAACCATTGGCGACGATGCAGACGCCGTGCTGGCTGCTATGGACAACTTGAATCAAGCACTGGCTTATGTGTATCAAGATGCATTCAAAACATGCTACGACAACTTGAAGAACAACATGCGCGACGATGACAAAGAGGCGGATAAGTCTAAGCTCTACGTGGATTCCACGATGCAGAGGAGCATGGCTGGCATGGGAATCGACAAGCTGTGTAGTTCTGCCATTGGCCTTGTAAACCAGCAACCTGAGCATGTTCAAGACACCACTGCGAATATCTGGATCACGGGTGTTACACTGGTCTCTGACTCCATCGAAGTGACCCTCCAGGAGATGGACGCGTTGGACCAGAAATTAAACGACTTCATTAGACTAGAAGAGAGCTGGAACAAAGTCAAATCCTGCGTCGTCGGATCAATTACAGCCCTCAAAGGCGTCTTCTCCTTCCTGGACCCCAGCAACCCCCAAGAGACCCCCAAATCAAACCCCAGATCCTCCTCTATTGCTAGTACAGGCGGCAATATGCTGCGCCGCATCTCCAGTGCCTTCCTCTCCACGCCAGGCAACACGACTAGCGCTCCCCAGTCCCGCAACGCCAGCATCACCTCCACAACGTCCATCAGCTCCCCTCAAAACTCCAACTTCAGCAGCTTCGCCCGCAATGGCAGTGTAAGCTCCATCAACAGCAATAATGCCGGCCCCGGAGGCTTCAGCAACCCTGTCTACCGCACACCCACATACGTGCGCCACAGCGTCAGCAATGGCTGTCCGACCAGCATGCCGGCGGCGAACTGGGAGAATCATAAATTGAGCACGATTCCGCCTACGCCCGCTCAGGACGAGAATTCCGAGTTGGATCCTTTCGACACGAGTAAGGCGCCGCCTGTGCCGGATATGCCTGCTATGCCGATCCGAGCCGCGCCGCCCATGGAGGATAGGCGTCTAAGTATGGCGGTTCAGTGAAGCGACGGGGGCTCAGGGAGGCTGAGCCGGGGCATGAGTGATGAAAGATTTTTAGAGATGATTGGTCGAGTGAGGAAGATTGGGTCGTAAGATACTTACGGCGACGGCTATTCGTTGTACATAATGAGTGCCCTTTTTTTTTGGTTAATAGGTATTGACGTAGATGAGAACTGTGTACATAATTTTGGCCATTTGCTTGGATCGAATTGAATTATTTTGAAGGAAGTGAAAAAAGGCAAGTCCGATTGACGGTGGTCGCCCGCAGTGCCCAGGTCGGACTCGCCAGACACGAAAAGTGTGGGAGACGCGCTTCCGTGCGCGTTCCCAACGAAGATCCCTGCAAACCTTCAAAGCTGCTCCAGCAGTGCATAAGCATAAGGCACATTCTAAACTTGTACGGCTATCAATTTACGGACGGCGCGGTAAATCCTGTCGGACAGTACGTACAGAGCAGGCAGTCACATCCAGACTGTGCGCTGAGGGTCTTGGGCTCGGGTGGGGAGATCGATCATTGCGGACGATGGGCATCTTCTACCCGCTGTATGTACGGCGAAGCGACGGAAAGCTGGAGACAATTGGGAAGGGAAAGCGCAGAGAGAAGAACACACCCACGGACGAGCAGCTTGACCAGCGACCCGACAGGAATGGTGTCAGCGACTTCTATCGCGAGGTGGGCCCGGATGAGGTGAAGTCGCTGGACTGGCGGAGGAAGCTGGGTGGGATGTTGGCTAGAGAGCTGAGCTGGAGGGACAAGAATGGCCAGGACACAGGCTGCATGCTCGTGACTTTCCCCGAAGGCTATCGTCTATATGAGCACGTGAAGCGGACTGAGAAGGACGGCAAAACACAGGTCAAGAGCAAGACACATGCGGCAGCTGGCAACGACAGACAGGATGCGTATCTATATGGCCACCCAGCGGGCAGGAAGAAGCGCTTTCGAAGTCCAGTCGAATTCTTTCCGCATCTATTATGGCTAGCTACAGACGACAGTGGCGACCCGGACAACTGCAGCTGTAAGATATGCTCTCCCGAAGAACTTGAGAATGCCATACCTGGCGCGAAAGCCAAGACAGACAGGGTCATCAAGCAAGATCCAGATCCAAGGTCATTCGCCACTCAGACCGCTCCCTCTGCTGGTCGCCAGCTCAATGCTCAAGCTCTGAGGCCTACTCAAGAGCCTGCTGCTTCGACTTCAAGACCCAAAGCACCACTCGTACCCACCGCTCTACCTACAAAAAAGTCAAATGACCAGATCGTGGACAGCCAATACAACTCCTTCATGTACCGACCAGGCGAGCTCGCGTGGTTTCAGAATGGCCAAGCATGGGGTCTGGGCATAGTTACGAAGCGTTGGGCTCGTCCTGGTCGTCACCATCACTACACAGTGCAGCCTCTCTCTCATCCTTGGGAACACCCAGCACCGGTCACGAAATCTTCTAATCAGGAAATGCGGCCATGGTTGGCTTGGAGTGTACCTCGATTTACGGCGAATGACCTCAACGCTTTGGCCGATCCGCCGCGATACGAGACTGCTGACTGGCAGGGCATGATGCAGAAGCGATACGGGAATGGAAACATGGTTGTGGATGCTTCTATTCTTGCAGCAAAATCTATCGACTCAAGCTATACGTTGGTTGGCTTGAACAGAACAGGCCAGCCCGAGAGTGGCATCGACGACAAGCACTACGACGCCATCTTCCTCGGAGCGGAGAAGATCTGGATTGGCGACCCGATACGCATCAACATTGGTGGCTCTGCGGGTACCGAGATCATGGTCGTGCACGACATCCTGGAGCGTAGACGCACTTCAGCCATGGTTCAGCAAGTCTTGCAGCAGCAATGCCTGCTCGTGGGCGACATATACAGCCTTGCCACCGTCCAGCACACCAATCCAAATCTTCCATCGCCAGCAGCGCCGAACAATAATCCGCACCTGCCGCTTCGTCTTACAGAAGACCTGGGCCAGCGCAACTCGAAATCGATACCCGTGCGTGGCCTTGCCAGCTATTGGAAGCTCGTTGCTGCGCGTGTATCTGTTGACATCAAGGAGGTCAAAGGCCGTTGGTACGAAGCGACTGTCCTTCTCCCCCTCCTCATGCCAGATCAATTCAACGAGGCGGCCCGCAAAGGCGAAGTCGGCGAAGCCTCACTCTGGATGAACAGCCGCGGTGATTGCCTGAACAGCAACCGCGCCTCCAACCTACCCAAAGTCGAGAAAGTCATTGTGCGGAAGGACACCAGAAAAGATGCCCTCGGAAAGGCTGTTCCGACTTCCACTCATATCGAAGATGGTGTTGAGCCTCCTACTCCGGGCAGTTTGGACCCGGCTTTGACCGCAGGTCACGATAGCGAGATTATGGAGATCGATCCGAGATTCGACACTGCGGATCGAGGGGAGCAGAGTGGTGCGGATGGTGACGATGGGCTTGACGAGTTCATGAATCTGGATGCCGATGCGGGTATGGAGGGATTTGGTCAGGAGTTCGGCGAGCAGATCTTTTGATGGGAGAATGGAAGACGACAGTGCAAGGTGACATGACTATTGTAAGTGGTCGTGCGTATTCGGCGATGGCCTTGCGGGGCTACATACTAGCATCGATCGATGCTGCCCTTCATAGCAGAATAGTGGCTGTTGCAATCCCTGTTAACGACACGTTTCAGGCTGAGCACGAAGTAAGCGGCGACAGCGATCCTCATGAGGATTCGGACGTCCTCAATGCCGTACATGTTCACAGCCCATACGCCTGTAAATCAGGCAGGACAAACCATAGCAACTGCCAATCAAGACCACTTATAATCTTCAGAATGCCATCTCTTCAAAGATGTATCCACTGGTCAAGATATCCCTCCCCATCAATCCTGCACACCCAAACGCCTCGCTGCCCACTGCAAATCCAACCACTAATCCACCGTCACTCCCTTCTTTCTCAAATCCACCTTCGCCTGCTCGATCTGTCCCATGAGCTCATTGTATGCGTTCGGTACATCATTGAAGGTAAGAACTCCCCAGCCGAGTTTCGCGAGGAGATATGCACCGAAGGAGACAAGGGCCCAAATCGGAAGCTGGAATACGCATCAGGATGCGGTTCGCGGGTATTTGGGGCATTTGAGAGACTTACGACGGGTATTATGTCGTCCTGGATCTTGGACGGGAGCGGTGCGAGGTTGAGGTAGGCAACCATGTAGAGCTGTGGGTTTTGTGAGTTTAGCTGGGTTGGAGGACTCTGTGGAAAGGAGAGGTGGGCGCACGGAGGCAATCAGGAGGCCGATTGAGAGGGTCTGTTGGGCGCGTGTCATGGTGGGTGCTGGGAGATGGACGGAGGCCTCATATGTGTGTTCTCAATGGCCCGGCTGTTGAGTGTATGTAGGTCGTGGTCGATAACGCGTCGTTACAGCGAAGGGGCGCGATTAACCCCTGTCTGATACATACGGAGCTGCTCCCGACGCGCTAGTCCCAGCTGCGTACATTCATGTTCCCTTCGGTAAGGTAGTCTTCTTCCCGCACGCGACCACGTGCATGCGTACCCATTCGAACAGTTCGTGTTCATGTGACGAAAATAACATGTCCTAACTGTCTCACAAAGTGTTCTGCCGAGTCATATATGGTAGGGTCAGCTCGCTAGACGAAGACCGCCTTACAATTAGCTCACCCAGAAAAATCATGGCTTCTGATGGCTATACTACGGATGTCGAACAAATTGAGCAGGCCTTCGAGACTCTTGCCTTGGATCCGGGCGCTCAAGCTGTGAAGGGTCCAGCTTTGTCACTCCTGGCAATTGGAAGCCGAGAGGATGCTCGGATCAGAGACAAGCTTGGAGAGCCAGAGGTCCTCATCAAGCTCCTTGAGGTCGTGATGACCAGTCTTCGGGACCATTTGGAGGCAACGACCGCCGCTCTACGATGCATTGGCAATGCCTGTACCGTCGATACAGCGCGTGAAACTGTGCTACGCGCGGGTCTGGCCTGGGCGGTGCAATGCCTGGACGAAGGGGATCACATGTTGCAGTTGATCGCTGCCAAGGTACTGTACAACATATGCTACGAGTTTGAGCCAGCGCAATATGACTGCTATCGATGGAATATACACCATCGGCTGATTGCAATACTCTCTCGGTCGTCATCGGATTGGGAGGTCAGTGATAGAACTCTGGTGCTGGATCTGCTCTTGAGCATTACTGGACAGAAGACGAAAGAAAATAGTGAGGTGTTACCAGGCGACCTACTGGAAAATTTGGTATGCCTGCCGGATCATTTCACGGATGTCGGCGATGTGCAGGACTTCGAAACGTCTCTGGAAATCCTCCTTGGGTATCTGGCGGATCCCGAGACACAAGCTCAGATAATTGAGCAACGTCTGGTCGCTGAAGTGTGGAAGCGTTTTCAGCAAACCGAGAGAATGCTTCGGATGCTACCAGCACAAATGCCGAGGGAAGACGATGATGATGAAGAGATCGAGGACCAGAAGCTGCTCACTGCGCTCTCGACGACTATGACATGGTCATTGTCAGACATCGCGGCGAGCTCACGATTCGCAGAGGTCTATCCACTGCAAGACCCTCTAACTAGCGACCTGATCTTAGTATTGACTGCGAGCAATATCATTGCCAACGGCACAAATGGCAACGTGCCTGGTCTAAGATCGGAGCGGACCATCAATGCTGCTTGTCAAGTCGTGGGCAACTACTTCCTGCATTTATCTACCGAGATTCTCGCATCGACAATTATGCAATTGAAGCTGTATGAGAATATCTATAAGCTGATGATGGCAGTCAATGACGCCGAGCTGCTGCATTCTGCTACCGGACTTCTTGTGCAGATGACGAGGCCTTCGGTGGAGGTGCGGGCGACAATGGGCGCTGACGGGAGTGCTCTGCCTGCCATTGAGAAAGTATGCGGTCACGCGACGTCCCAGCTCAAGCAGGACGGTTTGAGACTGCTGCGGGCTTTGGGACGGGATTGTCCACAAAATCAGGAGCGCCTCGCATCGTTGGCGCAGCAGACCATGGCTTCGGTTGCAACAGCCCCGCAGCCGGACGCTGGTACAGAGGATATGGTGGTCAATGCGGTTTGAAAATCTCAGGAGCTGTGAACATGATGCTGAAGGGCGACATCCTATGTTAAGTGGCAGTAGATCAGGGCAAGTGTACGCATTGGCCAGATCTGCTATTGCATGTCATGGAACGCCCGCAGAGAATGATATGGCACGCGTCTTGGATGCAAGCGTGCCCACGCAACGCGAACTGACACGCAACGCTCGATTATCTCGACCAGACAATAGCATGAGTAGGATTGTAGGACACAACTCGACGTGTTACGAAGTTATTGACCTGCTCTCGCATAGCATTGGGCGTTATGACTACGTAGATTTCGAAACAGTTTTTGGCACGATGGCAGGGATGTTACTAGTATAGAAGGCTCATGTGTGGCGGCGACATCTCCACAAAACGTCGCGGCGCTCTGCGCAGTAATAATACCTAGGTACCTCTGCTCACCTCACGCCACTCGTCCCATAGCAACTCAGCCATAGGTCACGTCGGCGAGCACTCCTCGACACAGACATGTGTGATGCTCGTTTATAACCTTCGGAGGCACTGCCTGTTGCCGGCACTATGGTTTACACTGTGGTTCGGCGGCCAGGCGAGCGCCAGTCTGGGTGACAGGCTGCCTGAATTCAGGACTTGCGTTGCGGTAGGCATGACTTGAAGGCAGGGCGGTAGCGTTCATTGACCATCCATCAGGAATGCGTGGACAACAATTGCGGTCCTGATGGACTCAGCATACGTATGCGGCCACCACCACCACCTCGAAAGGCGTGAAGAAGGTACTGACTTTCTCAGCCTTCCACCGCCGCGTCCTCCTCTGGACCTGCCCCGCCGAATGCGACTACACCTGTCAACACATCACGACGCTGCAACGCCTGCAACGCGACCCGCCCTACCTCGAGCCCGTGCTGCAATTCCACGGCAAATGGCCTTTCTACCGCTTCATGGGCATCCAAGAGCCCGCTTCCGTGCTCTTCTCGCTCTTCAACTTCCTCGCCCACCAGTATGGCATCTCCAAATTGAAAGAGAATGTGCCCGCGCACTACAAGTTGAGATGGTATTATTTGCTATTTGGCTATTTTGGCTACGCGAGTTGGGTGTTCAGCATGATATTCCATACGAGAGATTTCGGGGTCACGGAGAAGCTGGATTATTTTGCGGCCGGCGCAAGTGTCATGTACGGCCTCTACATGGCCGCAATCCGCATCTTCCGCCTCGACAAACCAGACTCCCTCAACGGCATGTCCGGCACCATCCTCCGCCTCTGGACCTTCCTCTGCGCTGCCCTCTACCTCAGCCACATCGGCTACCTCAGCTTCGTGCGCTTCGACTACACGTACAACATGGCTGCCAACGTCGTCATCGGCATCCTGCAAAACATCCTGTGGACATGGTTCAGCATCACGCGGTTCCGGAAGGTGGGGCGGTTGTGGGCGGCCTGGCCGGGCTTGATTGTGGCGTGGATTGTGCTCGCGATGAGTTTGGAGCTGTTTGATTTCCCGCCTTGGGCCGGGATGGTGGATGCGCATGCGTTGTGGCATTTGGGGACTGTGGGGCCGACGGTTTGGTGGTATCAGTTCTTGATCAGGGATGCAAAGGAGGATCTGCAGGGTCAGAGGTTGAAGGCTTGAGGTGGGTAGTGTTAAAAAAGCGTATACGCTGTTGGGCGTGATTTCAATTTTCGCTGCTCGAGTGGCTCCGTTGATACGCTCAGCATGTGGCTGTCCTGTCACGTGACGAGAATTTCCATATTTCCTGTCCCACTGACCAACTTGGCAGCCCATTTTGGTTCTCACACCAGCAACAACCTTACCGTCACCGAACGTCCGACGAAACAGGAACAGAAAATGATCTCGATTCTCGGTGCGCAACACCAGAGATCAAACGGACCGGTCAGGTTTCTGCCTACGTACTCCTGGTTGAAATAACATCTCGTCCCGGCCAGCTACGTGATACAACCGCACACCGGTTTGCTGTTTCTCCGAACCCTCGGCGACCCGTCTCTGACATGAAGCCTACGACCGCCTTCCTCACAGCAATGTTGTGCCAAGTATCCAGCTCTGCCTACGCAACGCGGTGCATTGTGATAAGCGGTCCATCAAACAGTCCGAACGGCCGCTGCGATAAAACAAGCTCATGGGCGTGGAACTGGACGGTGCCTGTAACTGGGAACTTCATCGATACCTGGATGTCTAGAGCTACAAAACCCCGCCCGCCAGACGTGCGTGTACTAATGCTATGAGCGCGCAGAGTTGCGCCATTGAGGACGATCCTTCGAGGGCGCGTGGGCCGATGGGGGATCATTGCAGGTTCAATGGGTTCTCGATGGAAGGGTTCTGGAAGGATTTACTGTGTTGGCTTCCTTTCTTTCTCTTTTGTTATATGCTGTGATCATGGGCGAATTCTTGTGTGGAGATTTGTGGGAGGCGCTGAATTTTAGGTTGATGGAGCAGGCACAAGCGCTTCTTTTCCTCTCGGAGCCGCTGTGCGCGGACACGCTCGTAGACCAGATGCTTACTACAGGCTTGTCCTGCCTCTTGATCGAACTTCCCTTCGAGACCTTGCGAAGATTAGAGAGGGTCTCGCGGCCGAGACAGGTGCGATGTTGAGAGCGGGACGAGCTCCGGGAACAGAGGCATTCTAAGGGTGCTTATTAGTCTCGATAAGAACACCATGTATAACGGAATGCGGCTTTTCATCGCAGAGTGCGAACAATGGGAAAAAAGTGGAGGCCTGTTGGATGTCCACGATGGGCATGCAATTGCTTGACTTCTGGGTGTTAGATCGAAGAATTTTGTGAAGACGACTGCTCGTTGCGATGTCCACTTCCAGTCTTTGAAGCATAGCAAACCCGTGTCCGAGCGGGACTACAGTCTCATAGGTCTGGTGTTAGAGAGTTCGCGAGGCCTTGCTACATATAGACATGCGGAAATCCTTTGGCGGAAGGTTCAAGGGACTTACAGTGCAGACGTGCGGTGCATTGCAGTGGTGACGAGAGATCGTTTTGAAGGGACAGAGTCCGAGTGTAGGCAAGGATGGAGATCAAATGACCGGGCAGATCTCCGGGATAAACATATATATATATACTGCGTATCTTGGTCCGACCTACTGTACTATGGAAACACAGCATTTTACCAGCTAAGATGAGCTAACAGGAGGTCTGATGATGACGCCTTACGGCCTATCAGAGACATACTAAAGCCGGATCCTTCCGCTGGCAGTGGTCCTTCGCCCCTGCAATACGCTAGAAACGAGGTAGTTGTGACGAATCGACTACGCTAGAGGCGCACGTCTCAGCTTGTAACGAAACACTGTAGAAATAGCAGATCAGCCCTGCTCTTCACCTCCCCTGCGACCGTGAGCCACCTGTCGCCAAATAATCAATTGAATCCACCGCCACCGTTCTCCTCATGACAGCATTCTTGTGCTTAGCGTCCAGGTCGTTCCGAGATGGAACAAAGGCATGCCCGCACTCTCGCCCCCTTGCGCTCGCTGGTTCAAGCTATGGTTGTGTACTGTGCATGCTCAACTGCGCTGTGCTGCAGAGCAGTAGTAGCACAGAGCAGGATACTGAGTAGAGCTGCCCCCAAATCCCGAGGGGGTCGGAGAGCGTCTCAGTATACGGTAGGCCGGAGATCAAACAGCTACAGTAGTCCCAGAACCAGCGTCTTGTTCGAGACGACATCTTGCCCCGGACAAGCGGAGTCCGTGGAAAACTGAAAACAAACCAATCTGCTCTTTGCCTTCCCTGACCCTCTAACCTCTCTTGACAGCTGACCGTGACATTCGAACGAAGACCCTCTCATGAGGCCATCTACCGCGGTCCTGGCAGCACTGTTATGGCTAGCACCCGCCCTGGCAGCGGGCTGCCATGATATAAGCGGGGAGCAATACGCGTGCGACCCGTCAAGCGTCTGCTCTTGGTGGTGGCGGGTGCGTGGAACGTTTCTTGCCATCAACAGCACGCACTGATCCACGACAATCGATTCTCGGCGTCGAGCAGATGCTGAGGATCCTAGCATGGCCCGAGGACCGCCAGGAAATGATTGCAAGCTCGTCAATCAGCGTGGAGGGCAACAGTTACAAGTATAAGACGTATGATGTAGGTCTACTGCGCTGTTTGAGATATTCCGAGTGGGCGGGCTGATTGAGATGTATTCGATCGTGCAAGCGCTAGCTGTGCTCGGGTCTCTCGTGATGAGGCAATAATATGTAGTTCTAGGCGAATGCCATGGTCTTGCTTCTTTTGCCATGACTACACGCACGAGGTCGGCTGATCGTGGCATCGGGCATGGACGAGACCTCCGGCAGGAGCGACCAAGCAGAATCGTTCAGAGGGATGGAAGGCCGGCGATGAAGCGTTGCCGAGTAAATATCTGGCCTGTTATGCTGCGAAGTGAGATTGACCACCATTGCGTGGCATTCACCGGGCATAGGTGAACGAGACGAATCGGCTGATCGAGGCCCATATCGTTAAGTGCTGTTGCGCTGTAGGAAAACTTCAGAGTCTGTTACTGGCTCATATCCTTTGTGATATCCAGCTCTTGTAGGAGCACGATCGATGCTGTAGTGTCGAATCGAAAGCATACCCGGCTTGGTATACCGCATATCCCTCTCCTGTATCGGTGGACCATTGCCTCATCGGCCATGCCTTTCGACAAGCGACAAACCTCGCGCCCCCGTCAACCCAAGGCGCTCGTTGCCCTCTACTGATGCACATCAGCAGAATGAATTGCTTGCCGCTGCCACATTGCTCTTTGAATCTTCTGCTCGGCAGCACATGCCACCAGAGAGGAAGATCCAAGACCCATCTGCTGGCCCCTGTAGAAGATCGAGTTTCATGCGAGTATTCTCGATGCTGAATGATGTGCCTGCGTCGAATTAGGGAAGTGTACCTGATGCGGATTTCTGTGTGACCCTGAGCAACGACACCATTTGACGAACGATGCAACGACGGAAGTCGGGGCGCTCAAACACCTGTTGCTCGAGCTGAAGAGAATCGAAGGCAAACATGCTTGCTGCGACGACAATGCCTGCTAGAGCGTGACTGGCAGCACACGCTACCAGAGCAACAGGTCGCAAAACTCCTCTGCTATTCCATGCCGGTCTCGAAATCGATCCTCTGGGGTGTGTTCGATGCCGTAATGCCTGCGTAGACTCGGGCCGCCTGCATGACTGGCGGATCGACGAGATCAGGAGCTTGTTGCCCCAAGTGAATAGATCACAAAGATAGGCGAGAGTGCTTGCTGCTCGCTCCACTCTAGCCTCCATGTCTGCCCGGCATGTGCCACCAGGACAATGCTTCGCAGAGTAAACCGGCCTTGCAGAAGCTCGCAGGCTCTGCGGCGGGCTACCAGCTCGACGACCACAGCAGTAGACGCACCATTGCATATGATAGACCACAGCAGACCTGCCGGGGCCTCAGGCCAACGTGAACACCAGGGGCCCGTCCGTATCCCCCTTTCACCGCCCGGGCTCCGGCAAGGACTTCTATGGGAAAGACAGCCGGTCAGAGTGAAGACCCAACGTTCACGCCTGCAATCAGCAGCTGTGCGTGGTCCGCATGCATACACAACATACATCATCCCGTTCCAATCCGTGGACGGGGGCCCGTGCCACAGGAAATCGAGTTGCATATGAATTTTTTCGAGTTTCGACCGAAGTTTCCCTTCCTTTGCCCATACACACCACACCCATTTCGAGCATCGCTCCAAGCATTGCTCGAGGCCTCGATCGGTGTTGTCGACGATACTACCGGCTCCGGGCAACAACCTCAGCCTCGTCGGCCACCGCCTCCACAGTCCACACCTTCCCCAGCATGGCTTCGAAGAAGGCCATCCACTTCTTGACGCTGCCGCCCGAGCTGCGTCTCATGGTCTACGACCACATCATCGACAGCAAACCACTGAAGTTCCATGTCGAGATCCGCGGCGACGACACCGCGAAGCGCAGCCTGTTGCAGTTTGATATGCCGCTCATCTCCGCCGTCTGCCACATGCTCCGCGATGAGACCCTTCCCATCGTCTACAAGAATGCCGACCTCAAGATCAGGTTCCACCTCGACGGAGCCAATTTCGGCTTCGCCCTTCGCAGCCTCAAGCAGATCTTCGAGCAGATCAAGGAGGCCAGTGCGCACACCAAGCAGGCCAGTGGCATGTCCTTCACCACGGCCTTCAGGTCTGTCGTTCTTCACCCTCTCAGGCCCTTTACCAGCTGGAATGACTTGCACCTCTGGAAGCCGCTCATCTCGTTCATCTGGAAGCTCGACCTCGCGCCTGAGATCCGCAATCGGAAGATGCCGCGCGGTACCTACAGATTCGAGCTACGTCTCTCAGGTTGTGGACACCGCATCGAGGAGGCGACGAGGGACTTGCTGGCGATTGGTCTGGCCAGGGACTCCCAGGGCGAGAAGCTCGATGAAGTGACTGTGCTTGAGCGCTTCAATGCTGAAGTCGATCGCCTGAAGAACCATGGGGAAGGCAGGAAGGCTATCATGAGTCGTGCTGCTCGTGCCAAGCGTATCGCCAAGCGCAGAGGGGCAGCAGAGGAGGCGATCGCAGCAGCTCTGCTGCAAGCTGACCGTCAAGCTCGTCTCCAGGTCGAACAGGCAGCTCTGGATGCCGAATTCATCTTGCAGTCCCCGTCCGACTACGGCATGGTCATAGAGATGGCCGACAACACGCTCGTCTACCTGCCGCACCCCTTCCGCCTCAAGTCCGCCGCGCTTGGCCATCTGTTCACATACATGACCACATTGCCAGTCCACAATCCGATTGCCAACACCGTTGCTTCCCATCCTCTGCTGATCGACCTGTTCAACCCCAGTCCGACAGGCGACGTCACGTACCCGCTGGCCATCCCGGATCCGCCTACTCAGCCTCTGACCGCCATCCAGCTAGTTGCTCCGCCCACGTTGCCACCGCCAGCCGACCCCTTCCAGGAGGACGACATCCGTCAGAGCGCTCCCGGCGGCCAGGATCTGGACCCGGATGACATGATGGGTGACGATCACGTCCGTTTCCGCGAGGAGACGCAGCAGGTGCCAAGCGACATTTCCGCCCTCCCGGTATGGGACATCGAGGACGACGAGGACAACCATGATGGTCGTGGTTTCTACGACTTTTACGGTGCCTACGGCGAGGCCGAGTATGGTCCCGCGCCCAAGAGGGCCCGTTACGAGTAGGGTCATCCATCAAGGGTGGCCATGTGCAGCGACGAGCGCAGACTTACATCTTGTCGGGGCTGAGGCAGCTATTCCCATGCTAGAGGGCGTGACCAGTCGCTGCTTGGCGTGAGATGTGACTGTGTACGGAGTCCCTCGCCATGGGGACTGGGTCGATCATGATTCAATTGGTGCGGCATTGGATTTCTCCACAATCATCCGAGAAGATTAAACCCTCTGCCGGAACTAGTAATAGGGGCCTGAAGTGCTGTTCATCATCATGTGAAAGCTTCCCGTCCACATCTTTGATCTCAATCCCGTCTTTGCTCATTGCGGTAATGCGCTAACCTCTTGACGACATTCACCTGCTGTCGTCGATACTGTATCCGATATATCTGATACACCAGCCCCCCCTGCCCGCCAAGCCCCCAATAACCTCTCGCCATCCCATTCCATCCCATCCTGAGCCTAGTGGTCATCCAGTGCCTCCACTATCGCATCCTCTGGGTGACATTTGAAACGGCCCTCCCAACACTACGCCGTGGCAAGGAGAGACGGCAGGTAGAGCATTGGAGAGATGATTGGACGGGAGCCTGCAGGACTGGTCGACCAACACCAATTCCTGGGTCGTTTCTGTGACAGCGACGGCTTGTTGGAGGAACAGTGGGTGGGGATGATTTCATGATTGCCGACTCTTGATGATCTGCTTGTGATAGGTGGTAAGGAGCAGATTCGGGTCTCCCTTTTCGTTTGTCGTGAGCAGGAAAAGCGAAAAGACAAAAACCATTCCGTGAGACCTCGCATTATAAGCAAGCCAGCAAGCAAGCACTCTCTTCTCTCCCTCTCTCTACAAACCACTCATCAACCACAAACCCAACGAAGAAATGCACCCCACCACCACCACCCTCCTCGTCACCGCCCTCACCACCCTCACAACCGCCACACCACCACAACCACCACCAACAAACTTCTACCTCGTCACAACCACCACCCCCAACGCCACCACAAACTCCACCCACCTCCCCCACGTCTCCGCCCTCTCCGTCTTCGCCCCCACCGAAGCCTCCGAGACCTACACCCTGCGCCTCAACGCCCCCGGCTACGAATCCCTCCCCCGCTTCAACCTCTCCCACGCCGACCTCGTGACGCTGCAGGACGAGCCCATGAACGAGGGCCAGGCGCTCTACAATTCGACGGGCGTGGTGCGGGACGGGCAGGCGTTGCAGCTGGCGCCGAGTCGGGAGCCCCGGGGGAATCTGGGGTTGGAGCGGGGGTATCTGTTGACGGTCGGGGGCCAGGAGGTCGGGTGGAGTTATTGTGAGGGCGCGTACGGGGAGAAGGTGGTGAGTCCTTTTCTTTTTCTTTATCTCTGAGCGTGAAGCTTGTTCGTGAGAAGTTATCGGAGACTGATGGACTTTTGCCTGGGCAGATTTTTTGGAAGGGGAATGATAGTAGTTGTGTGTCGACGTACATTCAGGCGGTGTCCAGCCCGCCCTACTAGACGGATGGAGAGGATGGGTCGGTCAAGGCTGTGGTGGAGAGAGGGAGAACATGGTTCGGTCACGGCTGTGGTGGAGAGGGAGATTGGGGCGTCTTGGGTGGCCACAATAGATGGGGAGCATTTGGGCGAAACAGCATGGTACGTCACGAATCCGGCAGGAATGGAAACGGACTGCAGAACAAGCGCTCTTTCGATTTACAGCAGAGCAGTGTGGTCGAATTCTACGACGAACAGAGAGTCTCACGCGGGATCATAAGAAATTGATGCCCACCCCGAAACTCAATCCCTTCCTCCCTTCTTCGCCCTTCCTCACCACTAACGGCAGACTGAAGTTCAACTCAAATCGCGCCGCAGGATGCGCATACACCAATCCCACTCCAGCCGCTGCACTCGGCAGCTCATCCGTCAACTTCCCAAACGTGTCAGCCAGACTCCCCGTTGCATCGTCCGCCTGGCCGAGTGCCAAAAGTCTTCCACCATTGATGAAGGCTTGCAGACGGAGCGGCGTGTCTTTGCCAGCTTTGGGCAACGGCAGGAGTAGTGATGCGCCGCCCGCAGCATACACGTCGCCACCTACGGCGTCCTGGCCATCTCTGGGTCCTAGACCTGCGAGTCGGAAGCCACGGACATCGGTGGGACCGCCGAGTTGGAAACGGTCGTTGACCCTGCTTCCGCGCGGGGAGGACTGGCCAGATAATGATAGAGGGTAGAGAAGACCGCCGCGGAGTCCGGCGGTGAAAGAGATGCCTGTCTCGCTTGCCTTGCGGAAGCCCGGGAGGGGGATGGGGATGGCGACTTGGCTGTCGAATTCTGTCTTGGCGAACGCTACATCGCCTTTCAGCGGCCCGAAGCCTGCGAGTTCCGTAACGGTCTTGAGGAGGTAGCCTCTGCTGGGCAGCATAGGAATGTCTCGCGTGTCATTTAGCCAGGTGTGAGTGAGACTGGATTTGAATGAGTCGCCAGCGTCCGCTCGGATGGTCGAGGAGGCTTTCTCTGCTAGACCGGTGATTTGTCTCCATAGACCATTGTATGCGAGTTCGTGTTGGCTCCAAGGTGACGTTCTGTAAAGGATGCGAGAGTTGCCACCCTTCAGCACTTCTTCATGGGAAGCCCAGTGCTTGAGAGTGCTGCTGGCCAGACCACCAATCTCAAATCGCAGGTCTGGGTTGGAGAGGATGGGCGTGGCGAAGTTGGCGCTGTACGCGCTTCGTGTCCTGGTCCCTAGGCTGGCATTTGCATTCAAGCTCTCCGCTCCACCAAACAGATTCCGTAATTGCGCATTGACGAACGCGCTCCCCTCTGCCGTGCCTGCCTCAGTGCCGGTCTTGATCGTATATCGCCCTCTCTCCTTGGCATTGACAAAAACAGCATAGTCGATCGGGCTCGTCGTGGGATCTGTCTGGTCCGGGGTGTCGATGTAGGTCGAGACGGGCGGCTGGAAGATGTCGAGTCGATTCAGCTTATCCACCGCGCCGCCAATCTCGGCCAGCGCAGACTGCAGAGTATATGTGCCGGCGTCGGGACGGTTGTGGGAGAGGACGGGCTGGAAGATGCGTTCGAGGAAGGCGGGGCGGGTGTGTGGTGCGCCGATAACGCGGACGGACGAGATGGTCACGGGTTTGGTGGTGTTGCTGCCGACCAGCTCGGCCATGCGCTGCTGCGACTTCTCATACTGGGCGTGCACTCGCGCATTGATCTCGTCTTCCTTCTGCTTGATGTGTTCCGGATCGAGCTTGAGCTGGGCGAAGACCTGGACGTCACGTGTTAGCTGAGGACGACGCACGAGGATGGTAGATGCTTACGCTTTCGTCCAGCGGCGAGGGGAGAGCCATGGGAAGCTCGTGGTGAGGATGTGTCTTCCACATGAAAGTTGCTATGCAGCAGCCACAGCTGCGAGGACAGGGATGGTCCAAGCGTCGAGTCGAGCTCCAGCCACAACACAGTACCTCGGTACTACCACAATCTCGCACCTCACTTGCCCTCCATCACCCATCACCATGAAGTGTCTCGTCCCATTCAGATAAGCGTATCCAGATGAGACGGTCGATGCTTGCCGCCTACCCCTTGGCCATCATCGATCCAAGGCGAGCTCGACATGGGACCGTGGCAACCGGCCTGCATTCTCTGAGTGATTCTATATTATACCGACTCAATTCTCCCTGAAGCTCATACTGCTAGGCTGCCTTCTTACCAACCCCACCAGTTTCCGATGCCAGCCATTTTACTCATCAAGAGACATGCTCCAATCATGCAGCGACGCCCGGCGGCAGCTCATATCGAGCTCCGGAGAACTTGCTGCAGATGGCAGTAGGCTTGATCTGGCGCGCACATTGCCATCGTTGTGGGTAGACATCAAGGACAAGTGTCGCAACCTCGGGGTCCTCGCCGGCCGGGCCAGACATGCATTTCGCAGTCTGGCGCGCCGGATAATCCAATCGGAGGGCCTCCAGCCTCTTTTCCCGAGCCTGCATAGCCTTTGCCTGCTGCATTGGGGATACTGTGATTGGACTTCGGACTGATGCTGCTCACTTGTATTCATGAGGAAGACACCAAGGCATGCCGCTAGAAGTACGACAGCTCAACCACCTTCCACTCAAACTCCCCATACACGATCTCTTGACCCAATCTCACCTTGCCTTCCTCAACCCCCATCGCGAAACCACAAGGCAACCAGTAGTCCCCGATCCTCAGCTGCCGTTGCCAACCATCCTTGCTCGCGCCAGCGGCACTCGCTTTCGAACTGTCCACCCTGCCACCGCCCCCACCTTCCGTCGCCGACGCCAACCTCTCGCTCCAGGCCCAACGCTCGACAGTGGTGGAAACGCCTGGCTCTCTGCCGCTCTGGCGGGCGAGCTTGAATATTCCTTGCACGAACTGTCCGACTCGAACGACCATACCGCGAGCTCGGTCGCGCTCGTCCCTGAGTTCGATGACAACGCAGATGCGAGGCGGCACTTGAGGTGCCTCTGACGCACTGGCTCCATTGGCATCTTCAAGTCTGGCGCGTGGAAGCTCGGCCATGGGGTTGGCGAGGACGTCCTTCCATAGTTCCTCATACGGCACCTCGCCAGCGGCTGGACGATCGGCGTTGACCATCTTGCCCGTCTCCAGCGAAGTCCCGTCCGGCATAGAGAGTATCTCGCCGGTGTCCTTTACATCTTCAGGCGAGTCGGTACGAGAATCTATGCAATGAGTCCAAGTGCCAGTCGCGCGTTTGCCGCCAGCATTCGGATCCAGCTTTGTGGTGGCCGTGCCTGCGAACGCCCAGTCCAGGCGGGACAGAGGGAGCACATCTTGGATCGTCAGCGAAAGGGTCCCGGCCACTTGTTGATCAAAGCATACCTTCGCCAGCTTCATCACGAGCATCTCGTTTCAAGACTCTGATGTCAATGAATTTGCCAGTGTTTGAGGTTAGAACCAGTGTGTTCGTCGGCTCGCTCTCGGGCTCTGGCGGCCATTTGATCCATTCGCGCTTCGAGATGTGTGGCATGCTGCCGCAATGACTGCTTTGTGTTGAATGACCTGTCCTGGGTCGGTCTCAACTATACTGTTGGGTCGTGTCGATTGATATAATTGAATCAACATCAGAAATTGTGAGAGTCGTTTTCAATGAGAGGTGAAGGGTCACGCTCTTGTACTGATCATTGGCATGTGTGGTTGATACTACGATCTTGTCGAACGATCTAGGTACTACTGAAGGTCTAAGAGATCAAGCAAAGCCCCGCACTAGCGTGGCTGAGATTGGCAAGCACGGATTCACATGTGGGTCTCGGTGCCGGGCAAGCACAACTGTCAAGTGAAGAAGTGGATGGGGGGTCATGAAATATCGAAAAACTTCTGTCATGTGATAACCTCCTTTCCCGACTACTGGTCCAAGTTGGAAAGATTTCATAATTGGCGGTCGGCCTCTGTTGATGCATCGATGGCGCGCCCAAGGACAATACATTTGATGTTGACGGCCGGATGACTTGGGTCGACAGGCAGCCGACTGAAGACTGTGTTGCCGGGCATTTGACTGGCTTGCCTGGTGATAATGCGGAAATGCTTCACTGGGGGCGAACGAAAGACCCTTGACTTGGCAACCTCTGCCGACGGATCATGCGGGATCTTGAGGGAGCATGTGTCGAGAGAGCCGTGAGAGATAAAAGCTGAGTCTGAGCGCGTTGCAACGCGATTGGAGGTCCTTATGGCGAATGGGAGGTCTTGGCTGCGGTGTCATATGCGCATGCATATGGTTGGCGCAGAGCCGATGGAGGACATGATGCATGAGATCGTTGTGTGAAATGGTAAGCGAACTGATGCAGCGCGTCGCGTAATAAGGTAGCGAAGCTATTGACGAGCTGATCGGCAAGGTTGTAGCTTGGGATTGGATGTGACCGGACGAGCTCGCGCATACTGCTTCTGTCAGGTGACGCTGACATTGATCCATTATTACGTGGAGTATGTGCCTGAATACAGTAATACATGAACTGTGGTGTGCTTATTGTGTGCGTATGTACCTGCATCTTTTCCGTGATATTCACCTCCTACCTTGATGGTGAGTGTGTATTCGCTGCCTGCTGACGTGTACACGACCTCTTCGCATTCGAAGAATACATGTACACCTATGTAGATAATAAAGCGCGTGATCCATGGCTTGGCCCACGACTTGGGCCACGACTTGAGATTCGTTCAATAGTTCCGAGGTTCCAGAATGTGTTCCTGGATCGGCGAGTTTTCCGAGCAGCGAAGTTGAACCGGATCATCATGGGCGATCATGAAGTCCCATCGTCTCCAAGGGTGCGGACGGGTCTTCTTATTTAGGCCCATTTGAGGCACCGCGGAGCCGGTGGGAGGAAGGACTGGAGGCATCGGAGAATGGCGACAGTGTGGCGATGGAGCAGAGGTGTACTCCGTACCTGACTTATTGTGTAGAGTCGGTCCAATCCTGGACCCTAGATAGGCAGAGCGTGACTGAATGCATGCAGCATTCCTGACGAATCAAAACAGCGGATGAATTATTGGCCCAGAAGATTGATGGAAATGAGAGCGGCTGGCGAGATTGGCCGCTTTGGCTGGAAAAGGGAGACTGAGACGATACGAAAGGGATGATGAAAGCGGATGGAATTGCGGGAGAAGTACCATCAGTACCTTAGTGCCCTCTCAAAGCGGATGCGGATGCCTTCCTCTCTGTTCTACTACTAAGGTCTTTCCCTCGACCAGGATCCAGACGTCTCGCCCAACTCAATTGCCATCGTGTGCATCACCATCGATATCGCACTACTACTACTGAAACCTGAGGTGGCATTCTCTTTCATCCCACGCCCCCGCCACAAACATCAAGCGAAGCCCATGTACGCATTGCATTGATTATTATTGACCGCCCGCCGATCTCCTCTCGCGAACGGCGTCCCGAGCTTCGACTTGACTACCTTTGCCCTCCAACACCTCCCCCAGCCCAACCACTGCCAGACCTCCCGTGCTGCACCATCCCCACGAACCCTCCCGCGCAAGGCACCCACCGCGAACGAACCTCGACGGAGATTCTCGCTCGAGCACCAACGCACTGGGCGCTCCCGCAATGGCTTCAAAGGTCAGTCGCATGCACTCGCGCCACGGCGCCCGCCGGGACGCTCGGTCGTATCGCACGATGCCCATTGCTAACGCTGTCGTGTCCCAGTTCCTTCGGGAATACAAGCTGGTGGTCGTCGGCGGTGGTGGCGTCGGAAAGAGTTGCTTGACAATACAACTAATCCAGAGCCACTTTGTGGACGAGTATGACCCGACGATAGAAGGTGCGCATACATTCCTCCTCCGTCGACCTGATGCGTCTCCACAGCGCGACGGCGGCTATCAACCCACATGCCTAACACATGCACCCCTGCACAGACTCGTACCGCAAGCAATGCGTCATCGACGAGGAGGTCGCGCTCCTCGACGTGCTGGATACCGCTGGGCAGGAGGAGTATTCGGCCATGCGAGAGCAGTACATGCGGACGGGTGAAGGCTTCCTGCTAGTCTACAGCATCACATCGCGGCAGAGTTTCGAGGAGATTGTCACATTCCAACAGCAAATATTGCGGGTCAAGGACAAGGACTACTTCCCCATCATCGTGGTCGGCAACAAGTGCGACTTGGAGAGCGAGCGGGAAGTGAGCACTGAGGGTAAGTGCCTCTCGCGCGTATGCGCGTGCATGTTGTTTGCGTGGTGGGCATTCCACGTGTCTGGCACGCACACAGTACGGCGCACGCGCACATGTCGCAACTTCGCACCGTGCACAAAACAGGACACTGACACGAGACAATGTAACAGAGGGCAAGCAGCTTGCACGATCCTTCGGCTGCAAATTCATCGAGACGTCGGCCAAGTCCCGCATCAACGTCGACAACGCCTTCTACGACATCGTCCGCGAGATTCGCAAATATAACAAGGACATGTCAGGATATCCGGGCGGCAGCAACGCGCAAGCGAAGGGCCCTCAAGATAAGATGGACATGGATGGTCAGGAGACGGAGTCCGGTTGCTGCGCCAAATGCGCAGTCATGTAATTTCCGCGTGCGTTACTACGGGAAGGCGCAAGAGAGCGAGAGCGAGCGTCGCGGTCGTTTTGGGCGATGGTAAGTTAGCATTGGGTATGGGTGTCGCGCGACGTGCTACTCGTAAGGAAGGAAAGGAAGACGAAGATCACCAAGGCGTTCTGGCTGGTGGGCAAGGCAGCCAGGAGTTCTACGTGTACACACGATGCGACGCTGCAGAAGGCGCTGTCAGTGGGAGGTGGTGGCGAGTGCGAGACACTCGCTGGACATGCGTTCTGTGAAGCATCTGCATCTTTGATATCCCCTTCAGCTTGCATTTGGGTGTGCTCAATTACAAAGAGGTTCTGTTGCTTGTTGAGCGCTTTACCAGCTGGCGCACAACGGCGAAAACGGCGCAAAAAACAACGACCGGATAGCTTGACTTCAATTGATTTCTGCTGTGCTTTGCCTGTCTCACACTTGCCCACGTTCCTCACGCTTCACTCTACGACCTTCGATCTGATGTTACGGGGCATCTAGCCTGTACACTATGGCTACGCACTCCTCAGAGGCCCTGCGGCTCCCATGGGCTTCAGGCTGCCTTCACTCCTCGCCTTTCAGCTTCTCCTCTATCTCCTCCAAATCCTCCGCCGAGTCAATCTCAATGATCCTGTTGACCTCGGCCTGGTTCCGCAACAGCTCCTTGGCGCCGGCATACAGCATGCGAAGCTCGGCGGAGCACGTAGGCGGCAGGTAGTTGATCATCACGTACGGCACTGAGAGGCGTCCCGAGGCCTGCATCACCCGTTCAGCTTCAAGACTGTGGACCTCACGCATGCCTGGCGCTGTGTCCGTCGTACCAATGTCAACGGGTAGCTCAGCAGGATATACCTGGGCGAGTTGTCCGGCAACTCATCGCTCAGCTCTCGCATGTTCTTGTAGATGTCGTCGTCGGCCTGCTTGATCTCCATGCTGCCTTTGTCGATCTGGTCTTCTTCTCCCCTCGTCAGACGTTTGTGGACTCGTGTGGGTGTTCAGCGATGGGGAGAGGCGCGATACATATGACGGCCATGGGATCTTTCGCACGAGAAGTGCCTAGGCGGAACTTTCTCAGCTTATCCTTCGTCTCGGGGGAGAAGGTGTAGAGGCGGCTTTCGGAGGACTGGGCGTGGTCAGCAGATATTCAGGCGATTGTGAGACGGCCATACCATCTTCGCGGGCTCTTGAGAAAGTGGTCGGACGGTTCGATGAGACTGCAGTTTCACATGAAGAGTCCTGCATGCAGGCATGTGCTCACTGCTCGGCCCCACGATGCCATCCTCGAACTAGCCCCGCGCTTGTGAAGTCTCCGAGGCCGTCGACATCAACACTCCGCCCGCTCTGTGCGACCAGCGCCCAGGCAATGCGTTGTCAGCATTGAGGTATCAGTCCTATGTTCTCTCGGATCAATCAATTAGCTAGACATTTGTCTCGCCCGGTCCCCAACTACCTCCATACCTCAGCAGCGGCGGGCGGGCTGTTGCAGGCGTCGTCACGGGCAAGCATGGCGCAGGAGCGGAGCAAGAGGACGATCAACACCGCGGCGTGCCTCATCATAGGAGATGAGGTGCTGGGCGGCAAGGTGAGCTTGGCATCGTCTGCGCGGCGAGGCATGGTCGCTGAGTGCTGAAGACAGAGATAGACGGTAGATACCAATAGCGCGTGGTTCGCAAAGTACTGTTTCTCCCTCGGCATCAACTTGCGACACGTAGAGGTCATTCCTGATGACGAGGGCGATATCATCGAAGCCGTGCGACGGATGAGCACCAGCTACGACTTCGTTGTGACGTCGGGAGGGATTGGCCCGACGCACGACGATATCACCTATCAATCTATCGCCAAGGCTTTCGATCTGCCGTTGGTATTGCACGAGAAGGGTCTGGAGAAGATGAAGGCGTTGTCGCGGCCGCACCCGAGCCAGCAGAACTTCAGTTGGGATGAGGTGAGTTCAAACGGTTGGCGAGTCAGCGGGTGGGACATCTCGACTGACACTTCTGATCACCGCGTCAGGACACGCCGGCGCGTCGAGCGAAGCTGCGAATGATGCAGCTTCCGTACGACAAGGACCTGCCTGATGAAGACCAGGTCAAGTTCGTCGCTGAGGACCTGTGGGTCCCGATCTCCGTGGTCAATGGCAACATCCACATCCTCCCTGGTATCCCACGACTCTTCGAGAAGATGCTCACGGGTCTCAAACCTCAACTACTCCCGCGTCTGACAGATCCGGAAGGCAAGGGCGTTTATCGAATTTTGTTCAGCACGCCACTGGCTGAGAGTGAAGTCGCGGATTATCTGACCGAGCTCGCGGCCAAGGCAGAGCCGAAGGGCGTCAAGGTTGGTTCTTACCCGAGATGGGGCAAGAGTCGCAACACGGTGACGCTTGTGGGTCGCGATAAGGACTTTATGGAGTCTCTGGTGCCTGAAGTCGAGACTGGCGTTAAAGGGCGGAGGGTTCAAGAGGAAGGCGAGGACGATGATGCTGGGAGTGACAAGGATGCATAGATCCTTAACCGTGCAAGCCGTCCTTGCAGTCGTCTCCCAGTTGAATAAATGATTACCCAGGCATGGTGCTCAGAACACTGTCATCGTTGCTGATCGACCTATGAATAGGTCAACGTTGACGCCACGAGTGATTCTCGCATCGCTTCAGGGCTATCGGCCCAGGTCTACACAGGATCCCATCGCTCGTCAGACGGGAACTTGCCATCCAGAAACTCCACAGAGAACGATGCCGTCCTGGTAATGGCCCGCCTGGTTTCCAACGTCCCTACAGAATACGCTCGTCGCAGCCGTTTGGCATGGTCGGCATCGTGTACGACGGTGGTGGTCGTGTGGCCCCTGATCGGTCCCAAAGACACCTTCCATCTCTCCGACCGTTTGCGCCGTCCAGCTGCACCTGGCAGCCGTCGGGGAATCTCGGTGAGCTCGATACCCAAGCCTCCGCCCTGACCATTAGTAGGTATGCCGCAGGCATGAAGGATCCGAGTGGACCGGCGTCTGACCAGTTCGTGGCTCGTGGTGGGATGTCGAAAGCCAGGACTTTCGAGGACCACGAGGAATGGTCTTGCACAAGGCACTGTGATGAAGATGATGCCGAGGTGTAGGACCACTTGTGTCATGATGATTAGACCGATCCGTGCGTCGTTGAAGGACTGCGCCCTGTACGCATGTCTTTTCATGCCATCAGACGGATGCCAGGTTGCGCGCTCAAGGGAGACTGCTTACCGCAGGGCGCTGAGGCGCATGAAGGTCGGCGGCAGAATGCTATCGTATCAGATCAGTCCCCGCCACGATATTTTGCATCCGGGACCAAGCAGACTCACAGAAGACGAGTGGCAAACGCTACCACAATCATCGACTTCTCCTTGACCGTCATCTGCAGCTTCCAAACCACAGCTATTGCAAGGACCACATTCGCGAGCTCCAATGTTGCATGACCCACACTCAGCCCGATCCATGCTCCGACCTGCGAAGACAGTCAACGGCGGCACCAACGTCTCAACAGACCGTCAGCACCTACGAACGAGATGCAGTGCCGTGGCCGATCGATATCCCAAGGCCGCGGGAGCCTGCACTGGAATGCCCAGGTGATGACGCCCGCGAGACCCCAGCAGGCCGTGGCTCCGATGATGAGGTAGGCCAGGACCGTCTTGTGGCGGACCTTGGACACGATCCTCGCAATCAGGTAGCTGATCGAAAGCGAGCTGAAGGTGATGGCGATCGTGTAGAGCATGTTCGTGACGTACGGCCCGACTTGTTCGGAGAAGAGGGATGGTCTATCCGTCTTCCTGCTCCCGAAGCCCAACGCGATCTCGCAGAGCGTCACGATCGAGTGTGCTACCGCGAAGACCTGACATCAGGTC
This sequence comes from Teratosphaeria pseudoeucalypti, assembly GCA_013403795.1. NCBI lineage: Eukaryota > Fungi > Ascomycota > Dothideomycetes > Mycosphaerellales > Teratosphaeriaceae > Teratosphaeria > Teratosphaeria pseudoeucalypti. The sequence goes on along the minus strand of JABBMZ010000139.1, from coordinate 18,959 downwards.
AGTGTCTGGGGGGATCTCCCCTCGGGTCGGGTGCGTGACGACAGACCGTTGCAGCGCTGCAGGCGTAGTCGTCGCAGCCTACCGGGCCGTTGATCTTGAGACGGATGAAGTAGCGCATTGCGAGCGTCAGCAGAGACCAGGTCACGGCGGTGGTCGTGACGATGACGATGCTGGCGCATTCGAGGCTGAGGTCGAAGGCGGGCATGAATGAGGCAGCATTGTACTATGTTAGGATTCTCTGGAACTGCCGCGGCGGAGAGCGTGTCACGGCAGGCGAAGAGCGTTCGGGGGATTGATGGTGAGGAGTGGTGGCGATATGCTTGACTACGCGGCGGCGATGGTGCCTTTACCTATCATGAAGTGCTGGCTTCGACCTGCCGGCGGGGATTGCATTCGGATAGCTGCTGCTTCGCAGACTGCATCGATTGGATGAGCCTGCCTAGGGATGCATAGGTTCTAGGAAGCGACGACATAGCTGGGAGATTCCTACGCTAGGCGCTCTCTTGACCTCATCATTCTCCCTTTCATGCCTCCACTCGTAACGTACTCGCAAAGTATGAGGCGTACGATGCCTTGGTCGGCCGGCGACGAGGTCACCCAACGCTGTGCTGTTGACAGTGATCATCATTTAATCCACTGATCGATCGATCGACTGTTGGATCATGCCTTTTGGATTGTCTTTCTGTCAACACATGATCAAGTTCTGATCTGAGTATCTATGGTGTTGAGCAATCATAAGTGACTGACGCAATCGTTGGTCGTTGACAAGTGAGGTGGCGTGACAGCAAGGAGTGTAGTAGCGATGACGGATCAATTGCATGATTGCTGAAGCCACGCATACACAGCAAGGAGATCGCCAGACTTTCGGTGGTCGAGACTATGATGCAGCGCTCCGCTTATTCAACCCTGATCACTGCTAATACTCACACCTCCTAGGTCCAGCTGCAGAACCTCTCAACCTCCCCCAGGCCGTCTACAACCGTGCATGCCTAAGGTAACAACTTCGAGAGTTGCGCATCGCCAGATTTGTGCCGGTAGAAACCCAACCCCACCGGGATCTCACCAGAATATCCCAAGTCGCCCTGAGCCTTCTCCAGCTTGGTGGCGACTTTGCCCACCATCTTCGCGATCCATCGGTCATTGACCACGCCTCCCACGACCGCCTTCTTGAAATTGTCTTTGGTCGCTTGATGGACATCCCTCGCGAACTCCTTGATCACGTCGCGCGTGTTGCCTTCCTTCATGCCTTGGCGCAGGTCTTTGGTGAACGCCTTGAAGCCACTGTTGTTCCGCGAAGGTGTCCCCGATGTCACGGAAGCGTCGTCGTCGGGTGAGAGCGCGGCCTCCTCCGCGTCAATGTCATATGCCGTCTTTTCTAGCTCGATGATTTTGGTTGCTTTGACCAGAGCAGCGGTAAAGTTGAGCAATGACTGGTCGAAGCAAGCCGGAAGGCTGGCGTGGATTGTCATCGTCACATTAGTCTCATCTCTCTGAATCTTCTTCAGTTCATGTTTTGCCTGGACAGTCTTTGGTTTACCGTCCGCCTGATCCACTTCGCGAGATTGCTCCTCCTCGTCCTCAAATGTTGGCTTCGGTGGTAGTATGTGCTCGTGATGTGGGAGCAAGAAAGATGGTATGGTGAATGTAGCGTCTGCACCGCCCAATCTCACCACCTGTGCGATAGGCTTGGTCTGCTCAAGACGCTGCCTCTTGCCGAGTTTTCTTGGTGAGCTGGGTATGGGGTCGGGATCCACGCCATTCGTCTCACCAGATGCAGGTGCTGAAGTATCGCGGGGAGCGATGAGGCTGGCAACCGTGCGATAGGCCATGACATCCGCGAAATGGAGGTAGGTCACGATGTCGAAGTCGGTACTCAGCGGCACCTGACCCAAGGCATCGATATCTTCGAGTTGCAGACAAAAGTTGGCGTCAGCTAGCCATGAGGACACCCTCCTCGTAAGTCTCCGTAGCTCCGCGTTGGTGTCGGCGTAATGCTTAAAGACCTTGTCTTGTAAAAGAGCAGTGAGCCATTGTCCAGAGCCAGCAACGCTGACAGATCTAATATTACTGTCACAAGAAGAAGATGTCAACATGGAACATGAGCGCATCGAGCGGACTGCTTACATCGGGTGGAAGTAGCTCAGAGGTGCCAGAAGTAATCGTAACAGTAAAGGGAGACGGTGCTGGAGAGGTCAGTGGAGCTATGATAATGAGGAGATGTAACGCACCAGGAGATGGCGGACACTTGGTTTCGACAGGTTCTGTAGCGTGCTGCTCAGAATTAGCGACAGCGCACAGTCACAAGAGATTTCATCCCCACTCACGTCACCCGGATTGATCGTTGAGGCGGATGACTTATCGACGGCATGCCATGCAGTTCGGCGCAGATAGCAGCTCGCATGTCCTTTTCGTCCTCAATGACGGGTGTCTTCTCATCCCTCCCCTTCTGCCGGACTTGCGCCCGACTCTGGTAGACCGGGGAAGACGTCCGGATTTCGGTGAGCACTTCCATGTACTGCTTCTCAGCGTGTGTGTCGTCTGGTGACAACGTCTTCACAGAGCCGATGCCCGCTTGCACAGAAGAATCTCGCATCCAAGATACGCCTGTCAGACTCTCACGCAGTTTTGGCCTGTCTTTGAATCCCTCGGATCCAGCGGTGGCCGCTCGAAGCAGTGGCGTGTCGCCGAGGAGGATACTATCGTCGTCGTTGCCATCGTCGTCTTCATCCAGGTCTGCGAATGTCATCTCTACATTGCCAAGACCCTTGACGTTTCCAAACACATCGCCGACGTCAATGCGCCGGAAGAGCGCTATGTGAACCTCATCCGCGTACATAGACAGCTCGATGTCGTTGCTATGCAGGGCAAGAGTATTGTGTCAGCACATCGGCCCGAATGGAGTTTCGACGGGATTGGGCTTACGCCAGCTTTATCCCAAGCTCGATACCGTGGGCCACAATGGTGAGGTTCGAAAGTGAGATGGTGGTCCCTCGCACAACGAACAGGCCGTCCACATCTGTGTCGATTTCCAAGGCGGGCAAGTTGAATAGTGCTATCTTGTCCCGAGTGAAGTGAGTGTGTTTGAGTGCAGCTCGTAACCTTCGACGTGCAAAGTCTGCCAAAAGACTGGATTGGAACAACCACGTAATCGCAATCAGGGGGTAACAGCCAAAGGTGAAGCAAGTGTGAAGCAACCAGGACGTGGATGCGATGGCGTAGAGCAGATTGAAGGACGCGAGTATCGGCCAGAGTGGTATGTGTGGCAAGATCCGAGAGCCATTGTGTTCCCCAAATATCAGCAGTGCTGACTCCAGAGCGCAACCCGAGAGAAGCCAGCGTCGAGCCCATATGGTAGTCGCCGCAAAGATGACCATAGCAGCCACGACAGTCACCATTAAGATACCGGCGGCCCGTTCATTTTGCCTTCTCTTCGCGAGGCCTGCTCGCTTCCGCGGTATGACGGCTGGATTCGGTCCGGGCATCTCCAAGGAACATGAATGGATCGATGATGTTGAAGGCTCCGGGGGAGTTGGATGAAGGGGGGGGACCTACTGTACTGAACACATGATGACTTGGGCATTCACTGCACACGGAAAGGACTGCCCCAACCCAGTAGCGTCTGGATAATGCTACTAGCTACATGTACAGGTGCCCGTGATAAACGGTCCGTACGTCACTGCCGCACTCGAACATAAGGTTCTGTGGCGTACCATCTAACGATGTGAGGGCGGCACATGGCAGGATGCATGCATCCCTATGCAGTCGTTGCATAATTACTCCAGAGGATGCAGGTTGGCGCATATGATTGAGATGGAGAAGATGCATGTGCTGATGAGAAGAGACTCTTCATCAATCTTCCGGCGCAGATGAAGAAGATATCAAGTATCAACCGATGATCCAGGTCTTGTGGATATGGACGAATTGAAAACACTAGTCATGACCTCGCCGCACTCTTCAGTCATACCAATCATCGTTTGGTTGTTCGACGTAGCTGCTGCAGTTGCGAGACGCTAACAAGGCAACTCACCGTCGTTTGCCGTCTAGTCTGCAGCTGCCAGCAGAGACGCACGATGCACGGTCATTCCCTCAAGGGCTCGACCTCCCGTAATACAGCATTACAGCACGAACACCCCAGTTCGAGTTCGAGGCTTCACCATCATTTCTGAGCATCGACGCAATCACTCCATATTTGCAGACATGACGGACACCGGAGACAGCCTGGAAGATTCTGACGCGAGCCGATTCTCTTCGAGGCCCAACAGCAGGATAGAGCATAAGCCCAGCACGATCACTGACATAAAGGCAATCGAGAGACTCTCGCTGCCTTGGGTTGTTGGAGGAATGGATGCTGATCCCGAGATCAGAGAGTCGACAAGAAACAAGAGCTACGGCGCAAGTTCCGCAAGCTGTCCACGATCAGTGTAAGGTCGATACATCCGATGCCGATGCGGCTGTCATGGACTGATCCGGACTCTTTTTACCACAGTTCACCTCTTGCGTGATGGGCACGTGGGAGGTGTCACTGACGGCCAACGCTCCTGGATTCATGGGCGGCGGCGCAGCAGGATTGTTCTGGACCCTCGTGATATGTTATGTCGGGCAATTCTTCATCATCCTCTCTCTTGCGGAGATGGTACTGCTCGTCCAGTACATCCTCAACATATCCAAAATTTCTCTGACATTCATGCACAGGCCTCCATCGCGCCGACAAGTGCCGGATAGTATCAGTGGTCTGGAAGACTCTCACTTCGGACCCAGAGGGTTCACCAAATGCTGATTCATGCCGTCACACAGGGTATCAGACTTGGCTCCGGAACGCTCCAGGCGCTACCTCTCGTACTGCTCCGGCGTGCTGGCTTGTGTTGGGTGGCAGTCGATCATCGCGGCCGATGCATTTATCATTTCCGGATCGATGCAGAATCTGATCGAGATCTTGCACCCCAGCTACGAGCCGCAAAAGTGGCAATTGACGCTGCTGACTATTGCGGTGGCCGTTGCATTCAGCGCAGTCAGCATCCTTGCGTCCAGCCACCTTTCTCTCATGGAAGGGCTCTTCGCAATCTGTCATATTTACGCCTTCGTACCTATTGTCCTCAGCATCTGGTAAGATAACAGCTCCTATGTCAGAAGAAATATCAAGCTAATCATGGCGATTTCGGGATCAGGATCCTTGCCGACCACTCGCCGGCTTCCAAAGTCTTTTTCCACTTCTCCGGCGGCGGAGGATGGCCGTCAACGACCCTGTCTGCAATGACAGGGCAGATCACGTCCATTTTTATCTGTCTCGGAACTGATTCGATCATGCACCTCAGCGAGGAAATCAGCGAGCCCGGCAAGCTGGTCCCACAAGCCATGGTCTGGTCCTACGTCCTCAATGCGCCCATGATGTTCCTAATGGTTGCTGCCAATGCGATCAATGTGGCCGGTATGGACCAGAAAGTCATTGCATACTCGGAGTTCAACTACATCTGGAGCATTAAAAATGCGATCCAAGACCGCGGTGCGCAAGCTGGCTTCGCAATCGTGGTGGTGCTGCTGCTGTCCATGAGCAGCATCACTGTCATCGCCGCAACATCGCGCTTGACATTATCATTCGCTCGAGACAACGGCCTGCCCTTCTCCAATTGGATCCGTCAGAAGAACAAATACACCAAGAGCCCGGTCAATGCAATCCTGGTCACAGCGCTCTTCACCTCTGGCTTGTCCCTGATCAGGACATTCTCGATTACTTCGCTTCGCAGTACGTTGACTTGCCTTCTCATTTTGCTCGGTGTGCTAGCTGACGCGGAGACCCGGCAATAGTCGCTCTGAGCATGGCGGCGGCGTCTCTCATGGCTGCCTACCTACTGGCCATCGGCTGTCTCATCCGGAAGAGGTTGCGCAGAGAAGAGATCCCGACAAGTCAGTGGGCACTCGGCAAGTATGGCCTAGCGTGTAATCTGATTGCATTCGCCTACGCTCTGTGGTCGTTCCTCTGGTCCTTTGCGCCGCCGTTCTACCAAGTCGCTGGAGACAGTTTCAACTGGACGTCTGTCATCTTGCCGATGCTGATGATGTTGGCGTCCCTGCTGTTCTTCGTTGGGAAAGTGAAGTACCGGGTACCGGTGGGTAGAGTATCGTCCTGGCAGACATGACAGTGTCCACGTCGCTCAAGAACCTAGCATAGAGTATAGACCTGTGAAGTACATAGTGATGCTGCCATCGATCAGGCAATCAGTCCCTCATTCCGTGAATCAAACTCTACCTATGCTCGCGTTACTTAACATCGAGCTCTTCAACAAGAGTTGTCACATCAGGCAGTCCCGCATCGTTCGTGACGGATCAATAATAATGAGCCATCAGGTCGATGGCCCTTTGTATGTAGGTATAATTGATCCTCTCTGGCAAATACCCCACAGTAGCTCTGCGACTCCGCTAGATCGTCCAAAGCTTTTACTTTCACTACGAAAGAGCTGCAGGAAGCTTACTCCAATTACCTTGGTGATGTCCTCTGACGCCATTCGACCTTTGCGCCGGCCCCGGTCTGTTCAGGGTGATTATATTGCTAATCAACAGACATCTCATCTTCCCTTAGCTACCTGTCAACATTCAGACACCAGGCAATAGAACACACCAATATCATGGCTTCCAAAGCAATTGCAATTGTTGCTGGCGTTGGCCCTGGCACAGGAGCCGCCGTCGCTCGCAGATTCGCTGCTGCATACCCAGTCGCGCTCCTGGCACGCAACCCAGAGAACTACGGGAGCTTGGTGCAGGAGATCAACAAGAACGGCGGCAAGGCAATCGGTATCAGCACTGATGTTTCCAGTCAGGAGAGCGTCAAAAATGCCTTCGGCAAGATTGAGCAAGAGTTCAATGGTGCCCCGATAGCAGCGGCAGTTTTCAACGCCAGTGGACGATTCGTGCGGAAGCCATTATTGGATATGACCGTGGAGGACCTTCAAGTTGGCTGGGAAGTCAGTGTGTAAGTGGACTGAGGCACAGTATCCAACAGCAGAATACACGCTGACCGTTGCAGTCGCGGTGCCTTCGTCTTCTCCCAGGCTACACTCCCAGGCCTTCTCAAGTATGCCGAAGACGGCCATGCGAAGTATCCACCAACTCTGATCTTCACCGGCGCGACCGCTTCCGTCAAAGCGAATGCCCAGATGTCCTCGTTCGCTTCCGCAAAATTCGCCATGCGTGCTCTTTCCACCAGCATTGCCAAGGAATTTGCGCCCAAGGGTGTCCACGTTGCGCACGCGATCATTGACGGCGTGATTGATATTCCCAGGACGAAGGAGTGGTTAAAGGACATGCCACCAGAGGCCAAGATTGGGGCGGATGACATCGCCGAGACATACTGGAACCTGCACACGCAGAGCAAGAGGTGCTTTACGAATGAGGTGGACATCCGTCCAATGTTGGAGAAGTGGTAGAGCAGATCTCATATCAGGAAGGTCGGCACATCGCCGAGATCCTCCTCTTCTTTGATCCTTTCTTGCTCCTTCTTCTCGCGTGCTGCTTTCAGCTTTGCTAAGATGCCGGTCTTACGAGGTGCTTGTGCAATCAGGTCATCTATCGAGGTGCCCTCTGCTCCAGCTGAAGATGTCGGCTCGACCTTGATCTTCTTTTGACTTTCCGTGCTTGATCGCATGAACGTAGTATCTTGGCCCTTGCCTTTCTGTTCAGATCTGCGAGCGGAGCTCTTGCTGAACTGTTTGAAGACCTTGGACGCGCTTTCGCGGCCCGTTGACCTGGATGCGCTCGCGATGACAGATTCGTGGGTCTGCACAGGATGATGAGGTTTGGCGATTGGGTGTGGCTTCTTCGTACGAGGCGGCGCATCAAGATCGTCGTCTTCAGTCTCGCTGTCGGTGCCACCGTCTGGCATTGAGCTTGATCGCTGCTTTGCAGAAGCCTTTGCTACGTCACGCGCATTGCTGTCGGCTCGCGCTTTGGACTTCTTGGGACTTCTGGAGAAGCCAGCTGCAGCTCGTGTGTTGGACTTGAGCTTTGCAACGCCTCTTAGATCCTGACCATTCCTCTGCGGTCCAGTCATGAGAAGCGCCAGCTGAGGATCTTGCATGTACTCGTCCTCCTCCTCATCGCTCTCTATCGCCTTGAGACTCTTCTGAATCTGCTTCCTACGCTCCTTCGCCTCCAACTCCAGCTTTGTTGTCGTGCTTTGCGCTGTCCGCCCGTCAGTGGGCCTTGCAATTTCCTGCAAAGTGTCCGCACCGCGAGCTTTGGCGCGCTTCTTAAGCCGCACGTATTCAGCATGATGGATGTGCTTTGTGAAGATCTGAGCCGTAGAGTAGAATTCGTCCTCTACCATCATCCACGCGTCGTCCTGAGCCAATCCTTCCCGCATGTACTCCACCGGTGGTGCCTCTTCTGGTACGGGCGGCGGAGACGAAGAAGCCGCCCGGCCTGACCTGATCGTCTTGCGTCTTCCAGGAGGACTGGCGCCAGTACTATTCAGGTCCTCATCGACTAAATCGTCAGGTGTCGCGTCGCGTTTCCGATTAGATGCGGTTGTTGACGACGTCGTTGCACCGCTCGCCTGGGTTTTGTCCTGTACGAGCCAAGGCAAGGTACGCGCCATGCTGAGAGGTGGTGGTTTGGTCTCGTCCTTCAATCCTGGCTCTCAATGTTCAACTCGCTGAGGCTTTATGCTTGCCGCGCTTTCGGACGGCTTGGTGGAATTGTTTGTCGTGTCTCAGGCGCATGACTACAGTCGTTGACAGGTGAGAAAGAAGCGCCGCGCACTTGTGCTGCTGCGTTCAGACGGAAGCAATATTGTACCTGGTAAGGATGGTGGAGTAAGCTGAAAGCGCAGGCACCCAAGCTACATGTGAAAGGCCGAAATAAGGCCGAATCACGAGCACATCTACGCCGTCCGAACCATCAATGTGATTACCATACCAACCATTCTGAAAGATGTTGGCTCTCGCACTTACTGCAGAGCTCAATGGGTATGTCTGTTGAGTAAGCGAGAGAGCGTGTACAGTGCTGACCGCTGCAGAGTAACCGACCTTCAGCCCGAGGACTCTGAACAGTCGCCATTTTACTATACCTTCAAGGTCCAGTGCACATCATGTCGGGAGGTCCACCCAAATTGGGTCTCTGTGAGTCGATTTGTACGTCTCGATGTTGAGATCAGATATCGGTATCATTGCTGAACCCCTACAGGAGACGAATGAGCAGTCCGGTAGCAGAGGCGAAGCCAATTTCGTATGGAAATGCAAGAATTGCAAGGTTGCTATACACCCAGGTGCTCTATACGACAGCAGTTGACGTCGAACCAGCGGGAACATTCGGCCAATATCGTGGATGTCCCAAAGGCCTATGGGCAGCAAAGTCCAGCTAAAGCACAAAACATCATCACGATCGACTGCAGAGGCCTTGAGTTCGTTGAGTTCAAGCCCGATGTGAGTACCGATATTTCAAAGTCTGGGAATTTGCTGCTGTATCTTATGACAACACTGACTAGCACAGGGAGCATGGAAGGCCACAGGCGTCGAATCGGGAACGAAGTTCGCCGATATCGATCTGACTGAGGGTGACTGGTATGACTACGATGAGAAGGCAAGCGAGGAGGTGAGCATACAAAACATGAAGTGGGAGATCAGACGGGCGTAGGATTGTCTCATCTATCCGACTTGGGCGGCCGGTGCTCCTCCTTATCTGGGCAATAGAGCTCCAAAACCAGCGATACATCACACTTGCGTCGGATATATTCCAATTGGAAAAATGCAATGGACCTGCGTCGACTCCAGCTATCGAGACTGTTGCGTGGACTTCGATGTGAGCACTGAGATGGCAGATACCAAGGGGGAAGTTCTACTGAGAGGAGCACGCTCAGAACTCGCCATTATTCGAGGAAGGTTGCGCATGTCATTGCTGCCCCACTGCTGTATCCTTGTGGATAGCACGTCAAGCCGCCCAGCCGCGATGTCATCAATCTCGCGTCGAGAGTGAGCTCCGCATGTCTACCGCACACAAGGCTCAAATGCGACGACCTGAAGCGACCAAGAGACAGCTATATTTCATCATCGTTAAAATGTCTGGTCTCCGTCAAAGGCCTGTTTGCGAAAGCATCAACTACTGAAGCACGATCCTGCCACTATCCAAAACCTCTCTTGCGTTTTCGAAATCCCCGATGCGCATGCGGCATGCGGACGGAAACAGCAATGTGAGTCAAGCAATATTTGCTAGTACGAATCATCACTGTATTGCCTGATGATGCTTAAAGTGGTTTGTAGCGAATGGCTGCAGTGAGGAGTTCCCACGACCTGAGAAGCTCGGCATTGATTGGTTCCGATCAAAGAGAGGCACGACAACACAGACCTCAAACAACAAGTTTATATGGTGATATGTGATCAACATGTAAGTCGCTCTTACGTCGCGTTTGTCCGCATCTCCTTGTCTCGGCACTCAACACAAGCTCCAACTCATGCATCCCACCCCGAATCAACGCAACCGCCTCCAAGAGATACTCCGACATGGTGCGCAAATACTCCGGCGCGCAAATCTCCGGGTTCATCCTCAGCCTCTTCATCCCGCCCGCGGCCCTCTGGTTCACCGAAGGCGTCGGCATCGACTTCTGGATCAACATCGTCCTCTGCTTCCTCGGCTGGATTCCGGGGAGCATCCACGCGACGTATATCTGGGTCGTCTGGATCGAGCGCAAATGGCAGACGCACCATGGCAAGGATGTGACGAGTCACCCGCCGTTGATCTTCAGTAAGGAGTTTGAGCAGCGCAGTAGGTGGAGGGGGAATGGGCAGGATGGGTTCTTTGGTAAGGATTACTATCTATGGTTGCAGGGCGATGCGGCTTTGCTTACATTTTCTGCAGGCTATTTCGACGATAATATTGTGGGTGGCGAAGGCAGAAGGAATACTGTTGGTGGTACTGTTGATCCGGAACAAGCAAGGCCTGTCCAAACGAGTTCGTGATCTCGACACCGCTGAAGGTGACGCGTTGTTGATCTCGACGAGACACCTTGTTACATTGCTGCCACGTCGAGCTATTCAACCAAGGCCAGTCGAGCGTTGCAAATATGAAGACAACCGTGTAACGTCGGAGTCTTGCGTTGGGTGCTCTGCTTCGACATGCTCGATGCCCTGATGTTTCGTCAAGCTGCTATGGGTTCACCATTGTACGGACATCGCCCCCTTATCAATAGCACGAATGGCAGCTGCGTACGACATAGTACTCAGGACGTTCGCGCCAAGACAAGACTAAGGTTTTATTCTGATGAAATCTCAAGACGGACTCGAGTTGATCCACGTCCTCATGATCGAATGATGTCTGAGACCCTAAATCATGAGTGAAGTTACAGTCTCATAGCTCCGATATTAGCCTGCGAACGCGTGGGCTAAGCCGAGAGCTTCTTTACGTCAATGTCTCTCACCATCAAAGCGCTGCTATCATGGAGGTCCAGAAGCGCTCTGCAGGCGAGAAGAGGAAGCAAAGCAACCTACATTTCCTTCTTCGCTAGTCGTATAACTGTTGATAGCCACGAGAAGCAGGCTGCCCAGTAGATAATCCTAGCGGTGAATGTACGTGGGAAATGCAAAGAGATAGTGAGACGATCAAGGCGAACCGGCTTTCGAAGTTGCTTTTGTATGACCTCGCCATCCTTGGTATCGTTACGCCGTGAAAATGCCTGCGCCTGACGCCCGTCCCTGTAGACCAGCAGCCACTGCAGGCAGGCAATGAAGCACCTCTGCTGTTACATCCCCTCTCGTGGCAGCCTCTATGCCTTCGCCGATGTCTTCTTCTTGTTGGCTTCCCGACCCTGGCTGATCCTCTCGATGATGTTCTCCCTGTCCTTGTCGAGCTTGAGCTTGGTGATCTCCACCTTGCTCGGTGCAATGCCAATTGGCACGCTCTGGCCGTTGCTCTTCTCCTTGGTGACGCGCTCGATGTGGATCACGTACTTGAGGCGGTAGACCGCGACGATCTTGCCCTCACGGCCCTTGTTGGAACCGCGCTTGATGATGACCTCGTCGTCCTTGCGGATGGGGATCGCGCGAACCTGCAATAGATGTGTTAGGATGGGCGTAACACATCATGTGCATGCGATATTCATACGTTGTGCTTCTCCCTCAATTCTGCGACAAGTCAGCACGCGATTTGAAGTCATATGTTAGACAAGAAATTGTACCCTTGGACAGAGGCGCGCTCATGATGACCCGGCGCACGCTGGACGGGGCGGAGAAGTGAGCCTTGCGGCTCTTCCTCCGGCTGGAGTGCAGACTGGTGTTGATCTTCGTCATTGTGTCGGTCGGCGGTGGCGGACGAGGAGGGTGGGGTTGTCGCTGGGTGTTGTCGTCGCTACGGACCTTGCGCTCAGAGAAATTCGCATGTTGAAGATCGAATTTGATGCCACTGGCAGTGTGGGCGCTAACCGCATTAGGACTAGACCAAGACCTACCTGCTCCATCCCGACCTGCACTTCTCGACGAGCCTCACGCGTGTGGGCAAGTGCGATCATTGTTTGGTGGAAGGGCAGGTGCCATCTTACCAGACTCGGAACGGATTTGAAGCATGTGGTAACTCAAGTCATTCACGCGGCAGCAACTCGTCTTCGCCGCAGCCCTTCCCTCCACTTACACAACTCACCTTCAGCACTGGAGTACGGCCTCGCGCGTCCAAGGCACGACCTCGGCGTTCGCGCTCTACCTCACGACTCCGTGCTTAGTCGGGCAAGACGCAAAAGAAAGAGAAGCTCTGAGCATGGCTCCCTACAACACGCAGTACGGAAACTATTACGATCCTGTGGGAAGCCAGTCAAACCAGCAGCCGACGGGCTACACCTATCAACAGCAATCCACGTCCTCAGGTTCATACTCGAGCGCGACCGCGTCCAATTACCAGAACACGGGCTACAACTACGGAAACTCGTACGGCAATCAACCGCAGCAGCAGCAGCAGCAATACTCCCAGCCTGCTCAGAGCTCAAACACAAATCGCGTGGCAGCTGCTGCATTGAGCAGCTTGGGCACGTCGAACGCGCAAACCACGAGCTCCACGTACGGCACCTCATCTTGGGGCAACGCGTCGGCGAATTATCCGGGATACTCCAATAACAACCGCGCGCAAGAGAACAGTTCGCCGCTCTACACCAATCCTCAAGGCAGCACGAGCAATTATGGCAGGCTGAACGTCCCAGAGCAACAGAGCACGACGGCGTCCAATACATACAAGTCGCAGGCATATCAGAGCACGCGTGGCATTGGGAGCTCTACAGTGCAGCCGCCGCAGAAATACACCAGTCCGCTCCATGCAGCCCAGGCGCAGCAGAACTCTCGCGTTTCACATCAACCATCTCCACAGCTTGCGGCGCAAAGCCTGCAGCACCAGCACCAGCACCAACCCCAACAAAGCGGCTCGGTCGAACCGTCAGCCACCACGGTGAATCCATCACAGGTGTACGACGACCGTGCCGAGCGCCAGCGACAAGCTAGAATCGAGGCCGAGAAGCGCAGGAAACGCGAGGAGCAGGAAGCTGCGCGCAAAGCTGAGGAAGACGCGCGCAAAGCTGAGGAAGACGCGCGCAAAGCGGAAGAAAACCGAAAAGCCGCCGAAAGAAAGGCCGAGGAGGATAGAAAGAAGGCAGAAGCGGACGCCGCGAAGAAGAAGGCTGACTTTGAGCGAAAGGCGGAGCAAAGGAGGAAGGCCAGGGAGGAAAAGAAACACAGTAAAAGTGCAGCGAGCGCGGCGAGTACACTCCAGCAGATGGCTTCCAGCGGCAGCATGAATGGCGCGACCTCGCCGCCGCCCGTCAATGACGAGGAAGCAGAGATGCGGGCCATGTTCAAGAAGATGCGGGAGTTCAATGCTAAAAATCCGGCAATGCTAGCCAAATTATGGGAGGAGGAGCGATCCAGCCACACGGCATCACAATCGCCACAGCAGCAGGCGGCCGCAGCCGCACTGCCACTCGCGTCAACGCCGACGCCTACGAACAGTCTGGCCAGCAGACCGGCGCAGGACAGCAATGCCAATGCCGCATCGGCTGAACGTAGTACGGGTTACAGACCATTCCTGAAACCTCCGCCACCCCCCAAAGCCGCGCTGCCCGCGAAGGCTCCCAAGCCTGCTCCCACGGCTGCTCCTGCACCCAAAGCAGCGCCGTCGCCTGCTACGCCAACGGCAGCGCATTCGCTCTGGTCACCTCATCAGAAAGGCACCATTGCCGATGCCGCAATACGATGGCTCACGAGTCTGCCCGAGAACAGCGGCAAGAGCGTGACGCGTGATGAGGTTTCTAAAATGCTTGAGGGAAATCCTTCATATGTGGGTCTGTGCGAGGGGTTTGAGCGTTCTGGCTTCCGCTTTGACCGAACTCTGCTGGCCCGGGAGCTCCTGAAACGGGTACCAGACGGTATGAAGGGCTCTGCAAAGGCAGCTGTTGTCAGCACTGCTGCTCAACCCAGTGCGGCCGATCTGCCCAAGAAGAAGGGACGGAAATCGAAGGATCCGACAAGCTCTTCGAACGGCGGCACCGTCAACTACGAAATGCCGTCCTTCACCCCTCTTGCCGATGCCGCGCGGGAAGTCAATAGAATGGGCGATGTCATACCGCCAATGCATCTTCAGTCGCCACCCGGATCATCACCATTCGTCGCGCCACAAGCTTCACTGCAGGCTCACCCGCAAGCTTTGCCATCACCTGGCGCCCCGATCGCCAGCGGCAGCAGAGCAACATCGCAGTCCCAGCCGCCGGAGGTCAAGCCAGAGGTTGTGGAGGAACCACCTAAGCCTCCAGCCAACAAGGAGGAAGCTGCAAGGAAGCGCACCTTTGGTGACCTCGTTGACCTCACGGCGCAAGATGACTCGGACGACGAGGGACCGCCGAAGAAAGTATTGTTTAGCTCCGCCGGGCTCAACGGCTCCCATACGGCACAGCAAAGTGGGCCTCCGCACCTCAGTAATCCGATAGTGTCGCGTGAATTCTATACGCCTGGCCAGCAACCACCACCAACCTTTGGGCAAGCTTCAGCTTCAGCTTCCGTCGCACCTAGCGCCAACATGCTACCGGGACCGAGCTCAAGCGTCGCTTCGAATGTCCCGCCCCCACCGCCCAAGCCCAAGGGTCCATCGCAAGAGCATTTGCAGCAAGAGCGTGTGCGCGGCAAGATGCTGGTTGAGCCCATCATGCGTGACCGCGTTGTCCGTAAGAGTCGGTATGACCCTCGAACGATCGCTCGCGACGTCCTTCTCGCGACTGGCAGACATCCGGATATGCGCGGGTTGAACGGACATCTACTGCCCATGTCGAAGCTTCTAGCTGAGCGCGGCGGCTCGTACGAAGGTGCCGCAAACAAGAGCGATCTGTCCACCATTCGCTGGGACATTATCGACCCTAGCACACTCAAAGTCGACCAAAGCCGGGCGAAATCAAAGAAGCCCCTGGCCGCTGTCTCCACGCCGTCACTTGCTGTTGACGACACAGCTGATGCGGATGACGAAGAAGACGTCAACGATTATGGTGGCCGCCGCATACAGCGGCAAGAGATCAACCATGGCGACGGGACCGTAAGCTATGTGAACGTATATGCACCGCTGAGCCACGCTAAAGCGGGCTTGGTCAAGAGGCGGCGTGGTAGGCCGGCACGGCACAGCCTTCCTGCGGGAGCTGCAGACGCAGTCGGGGGCGAGCGCCAGCGACCTGGCACGCCAGCCCGACAAGTGCCAAAAAATGGAACCCCCCAGTCTGCACCGGCCCCAAGAGGCACCGCCGGTCAACCGCTTGGCTACTCGGCCTTCCGGGCGCTCGACGAGAATGGAAATGTGATCAAGAAGAAGGGCCGCCCCGTCGGATGGCGCAAGGCAATCCACTCTCGCGAGGCGGCTGGCTTGTCACCGAACAAGTCTTCTACTCAGGGCCGGCCCAAAAAGTTGGCTCCTCAGCCTTCTACGGAGCCTGAGCCTCGGTAAGCTTGGTGATGTGCCGTTACCGGCTTCCGCTGATCTCCCTGGTAGGTACCCTGTCTATAGATGTCAGTGGCGTGGATGTCAAGCTGAGCTGCACAACTTAGAAATTCTCAAGAAGCACATTGTCAAGCTGCACGGGCACCCGAATTTTGAGACTGGAGCGTACGAATGCCTGTGGGAGCCGTGCGGCAATGGCAAGAGCAACGGCAAGTCGGCCGACCGGCCTGCGAGGTTTCAAGATATTGAGAGCTGGATGAAGCATGTCAACGAGCATCTTCAACCCATTGCTTGGAGGCTGGGGGATGGACCACGGTCAGACGCCTACGGGACGGACTCCGAGGCATACTTGTCGGATGCTCAAGGCCGATCGGTCACGCCGGTGATTGTTGCGCGTCAGCCGGAAGGCACATCTCAGGTCATGCCACATGTCGTTCGACTCGGACGTCCACCGGCGGGCGGGCACGCGGGCATGACGAAGGACGAGCGCAAAGCGGCTGAGAGTCTGAAGAAGCTGGACGATCACAAGAAGCAGGTTGGGGTGGTCATGGAGCAGACGAGCGGGATTGTGGCCAACAAGAAGCGTCGGCAGGGGTTCCTGGACGACGAGGACTTTGAGGATGAGGAGGAGAGCGACGGGGTTCCTCTGCCGGACCATGGTGATGAGGCTGAGTGAGCGAAATTCTGCCAGTGTTCAAGAGACATGTGCATATAGGCTGTTTGAGTTGAGGCTTGCGGCATTACTCAGAGTAATTGCCTGTGGCTCCCTGCAATGCGCCAGAGGGCGAATTATACCTTATTGTACAAAGTTTGCTTTTGTATTCATGTGCAAGTCGGGTATCTCAATGCCATTCGCCTATCCCATGCACGCATCTCGCACCACTCCATCTCCACACTTCCGTCATGCACACTTTCCATCTCTACACTTCCATCATGCAGACTTCCATCTCGCACACTCTTTCGCACACCTCCACCTCGCACACTTCCATCTCGCCCGGTGTCTCCGCCCACCACCACACTCGGAATGCTTCGGGCTCCCTATCCACTTGACTTGCGCCCCCTCTCTCTCTCTCTCTCACACACACACACCTTACCCCAGGCGATCCCTCCCCTCACCTCGCCTTGGCGGGCAGGGCGTCGGCTTTACGCTCGCGGGAGACGGGGGCGTCGAGGCGCGGCGTGTCTTTGGCGTTGATCTCGAGGAAGTGGTAGAGGACGATCATGAGCATGGCGGCGCTGCCGAGGAAGACGGCGAGGGTGTAGAGGGAGTTGTCGGAGATCATGATGGTGGTGGTGGTGGTGGTGGGTGATCTCAGGTGGTGGTTGGGTGGGGTCGGTTGATGGGTTGGGGTGTGGGTGTGCTGGGTTGTGTTAACGACGGTGGGGGTGGCGGGAGAGGGGGAGTTCGTACTGGTGGTGGTGAAGAGGGAGTTGTCTTGACCACCAATGCTTCACGTGCAAGCTGGCTCTGGGCTGGACTGCTGGGTCGGCGATATACTTTTTCCTTAAGTCCGGGGGGGAGCCAAGGCTCGACTGGCGTCACTGAAGAATCCGAATAACTTTGAACCTCGAATCAATAGAATATCAGAACATCGACCCTCGACTCGACCGGCTTCTGTCGTGACTCGTCCGGACCACGCCTCAGGCACATATGGAGTCATTCCCGTCACCTCTCTCCCGCTCTGCCACCTGAGAGTCTCCCCACCAACCATCTCAGTACCTTACTCTAGACGCCATCAATCATGCCCCCCAAAGGCAACAAGGGCGAGCAGCCCAAGGCCAAGAAGGTCGAGGTGGACAAGACGTTCGGGATGAAGAACAAGAAGGGCGGGGCGGCGCAGAAGCAGATCCAGCAGATCAAGCAGGCCAAGGCCTCGTCCATGACCCCCGACCAGAAGAAGAAGGAGGCCGAGAAGGCGGCGCGGGAGAAGGAGAAGGCCGCCGCCGACCAGGCCAAGCGGGAGGCCGCCGAGCTGTTCAAGCCCGTCGCCCAGGCCCAGAAGGTCCCCTTCGGCGTCGACCCCAAGACCATCCTCTGTCAGTTCCACAAGAAGGGCGCCTGCGAGAAGGGCAGGAAGTGCAAGTTCTCTCACGACCTGGAGATCGAGCGCAAGACGCAGAAGAAGTCGTTGTACACCGATACCCGTGACGGCGACGGCGGCGGCGACGGCGAGGATGACGAGGAGAAGAAGGACGACATGGCCGACTGGGACGAGGAGAAGCTGCGGAGTGTCGTGCTGTCGAAGCACGGGAACCCCAAGACCACGACCGACAAGGTGTGCAAGTACTTCATCGAGGCCGTGGAGAATCAAAAGTACGGCTGGTTCTGGACGTGTCCGAATGGCGGCGACAAGTGCATGTACAAGCATTCCTTGCCCCCGGGCTTCGTGTTGAAGACCAAGGAGCAACGGGCCGCCGAGAAGGCCTTGATGGACAAGAGTCCGCTCGCCACGTTGACGCTCGAGGATTTCCTCGAGAGCGAGAGGCACAAGCTCACCGGCAAGTTGACGCCGGTGACGCCGGAAAGCTTCGCCAAGTGGAAGAAGGAGAGGCTGGACAAGAAGGCGGCGGAGAAGCAGGCCCAGGAGATGAAGGAGGCGACGGGTCGTGCTATGTTCGAGAAGGGCGACTGGGAGGCTTCAGGCTCGGAAGATGACGACGACGACGACGACGATGACGGAACTTGGAATCTCGAGGCGCTGCGACGAGAGACCGAGGAGGCGCGACAGAGGAAGGAGAATGAGAGGATTCACGGCGCGGGTGGTGGGGGCGACATGGTGGAGGTCGCCGGCGAGCCGAATGGGAATGTAGGGGATGATGAGTCTTGAGTCTTGTCCCCAGGCACGCATGATGAATGGAGAAGGGGTATCGTATATCCCACCCTTCTGCTAATCCTACACCCATCCCGCCCACCCATCTCCTGTTTAAACATGCCCAGCCCCTCACCATAACCACCATCCCGCCCACCCATCTCCTATTTAAACATCTCCCAGTCAACCCCCCATCATCAATCTCATCCAGCACCTAAA
>JABBMZ010000138.1:0-69025 GCA_013403795.1 Teratosphaeria pseudoeucalypti | reverse complement strand
AGTATAGTAACCTTATAAAGAGATCTAAGCTTTACTATACTATAGTATAAGAAACAATAATACTAGAGATTATAGATCTTATATATAGTCTAGTTAGAATTAGGCGCAGTTTAGTTAGAGTTATCTACGTTAGCTATTAGAGTAAGTAGAGACTCTATTCTATTTTCCGCGCTATCTATCTAAGGAGCTAGGATACTATAGACTTTCTAGAGTTAATAGACTCTATAGGAAGAATAATATTCGAGAACTAGGTTAATATTCGAATTTACTATATAAAACGTACTAAGGAGCATTATTCTAACTAAATCGAATTCCTAAATAAGCTTTTAACCTAAGATTAGAGTAACACCTAGGTTTAGAATATAGAGCGCTAGTAATATAAGACTCCTTCTAAACGTATTAAAGACCTCTATTATACTCTTATATCTGCTCTCTAAGAAACTACTCCTAACCTTAATTCTTCTCTAGCTAGTCGGGTTTAGGTTCCTAAAGAGAGTTTTATCGTTAGATATATAGGCCGATACGCTAGAGTCTAGGAGGATTATACCTTATAGGAGCCTACTCTTATAGTCCTTAGTAGCTTCTATCTATTTATTGTTACCCTCGTTCTCTTTATTAGAGGAGTCCGAGCTCTTAGAGGAACTTAAGTACTTAGAGTTAAAGTTACTAGATAATAATAATAATATATTAGCTTCTACTATATATACCTTATTCTTCTTCTACTTATACTTACTCTTACTCTTATTAGAATGCTTCTTATCCCTCTCGCTCTATTGTAGCTTACTCTAACTAGACCTACTCTTCGCTCTATCCTTAAGTACCTTAATCTTCTATGTTAGAGTCTTTAGATTAGTTATATTTATAGTCCTTTAACGCTATAGGCTAGTCTAACGCTTATCCTTCTTTTCTTTTAGTATCTTCTAGTACTCTACTATCCTTAGGCATTTTATAAGAAGGTAGTCGGATAATCTATAGAGGAAGTATAATCTAGCCTTCCTAGCGTCTATACTTATTATATAGTTAGAGCCCTATATCCGAGCTTCCTCTTTAAATAGAATATATATAATCTTCGTACTATCCTTTATATCTATTAGATCGATCGTGCGTCTAAGGTTATAATACCGCTCTAGTAGGGCGTTAAGTAGTTACTAGACTATCCTATTATACAAGTATAAGATTCTTATATTAGGCTTAATACTAATAATTTTATATAAGAGGTTCGATAGAGTTATATAGGTATTATTAATTATTATGTTCTTATCTATCTTATAGGTTATATACTATTACTAGTATACTCTTAATAAGGTTAGAAGATTCTTACTATACTTTAAGAGTAAGAGAGACTATACTTCTATAGCTCTTATATAATCTAGTATTAGAGTTAAATTAATTATATCTAGGCTTCGAGTAATCTTAAATAAGGCGGTAGAGTTATCCTAATACTACTTATTAGTATTTATAAGCTCGTATATATAATTCCTAACTTTATACTATAAGTACTCTCCTTTAGATATAGTAGCTTATAGTACTATTCTAATAAGGCCTAGGTCTAGCTAATTATAGTCCTATAATCCTAAAGAGCTCTAATTGTTCTAACTAGTACTCTAACTAGTACTCTAACTAGTACTCTAACTACTCCTATTAGACGAGCTCTTACTAATATATAGGTCCCTTAGCCTAGAGCTTAATAGATTAGATACCCTCTATAGTAGTTAAGTACTAGCTAGGATAAGAGATAGCTATATTATAAAGATTAGAAAGTTAGCCTCTCTAATAACTAAGGTTTCTATAAAAGGTCTAGAGTCTTTTATAGACTAACCTTCTTATACTATAAATCTAATAATAGCTTATACTGCCTATTAGTATTTATAAGATTAATAGCGTGCTACCTACTAGTATTTATAAGGTTAATAGCGTATACTACCTATTAGTAGTTATAGGACCTTATAATTAGTATTAAGGCTATATTATTAGATATATAAATACTATTCTAACTCTAATAGCTAGTCTTTAGAAGTTAGCTACGCTTCTTTAAGATAGTAATAGTCTATAAATCTTATTAGATAGATGTATTTAGTACTACTAATATAGATTAGATAGTCTAGATTAAGTATATAGGACTATATAGTAGTAACTATAGTAGTTATAATATAGGCCTATAACTAGCCCCTAATAGTTATTTTTCTTTGATTATTTAGGATATTAGAGTATTATTAGCTCTATAGGAGTATATAAGCCTTAGTAGGAGAGGATGTAATATCCTTAACTAATAGAGTTAGCGTATACTAAGCAACATATAGTAAAAATCGTCTAATGTATATAGACCTGTATTAACATGTTCTATGACCTTGGTATTCATACGAAGATTGTTGCGCGATCACGTGAGTGCTCGCCATGACTCATGTATTGCTCGAGAAGCGCCACCTGCACGGAGGACGCCTTGCGCGACGCTTCACCGACGCTGGGTTCCCAGGCGCCTTCCACAGACCGCTTGCCAACCGGACACGGTAAACAGACCATCGTGGTGTTCCTGCGACACTGCGGCTGTCCATTCGCTGAGAAGACATACCTCAACATTCGCGAGGTCGCTCGAGCGCACAAAGACATCAACTTCATAGCCGTTTCTCACAGCGACGAAGCATCAACGAACAGATGGCTGCAATCCTTGCCGCAAGCCGGATCGGAACCTGCCAACCTAAGCATGATCGTGGACGCTGAACTGCAGTTGTATGCCGCATGGGGTCTAGGACCGGCAAGTTATGGACATGTGCTGAGTCTTTCGAGCTTGCAAGAAGTATGGAGGCTGGCAAGGGACGAGGGCATCGGGAACCGACCCACAGAAAGTGGAAGTCGGTGGCAAACCTCTGGCTTCTGGGCGATGGATGCCGACGGCATCACCAGATGGGGACGTCCCGCGAAAAGCGCTGACGATGTGCCAGACTTCGAGGAAGCTGTCGAAGCATTAATGAACCAGGATGTGGGTGTGCGGTAGCCGCATCAGACGCTCTTTCCAAGACCCTCTGAGAACTCCCGAACCGTTGCCAGGTTGTTGATTCGGTTGTGAGTTCTCGTATCAAGTGTTTTCGCTTTGACGCAAAACACGAACGGAAAGACATCGCAGAGACCGGGGCCGAATAGCAGCCGGTCCAGTGCTACGCTGCTACATGCACAATCAGGCGCAGATTAAACAGACGTCAAGGCGTAATGTTGAAGAAAATCTTTCTCGTCACGCTCGGAAGCTGCATCGGAAGAACAGACATACATGACGAGACCATGCAGATACCCTAAAAGGCGTCGTCGCCACATCGCCAATGCTCCGAACTCAGCACTTCATGTATTCTCTCCAAAGATATTCCATGTTGAACCGAACAAGTCCTCAAGGTTGCTCTATTGTTCGATCCAGATAATCAACGAAGCTATTCCTAGAGGAGGCATTCGCATTATCGCACGTCAGAACCCTGATCATCAGCCCTAGACATATCGGAGACCGACTGATAACAGAGCTGATCATAGCGATCGCGGACCCATGGCCTGATCAATAATCCCTTCATGTCATGCACGGGGATTGGGCTTTCAGCCTAGCAGCGCAGCGAAATGGCTCGTTCAGGAAAAATGCAAAATGGCTCAGCCAGGCGTGGCTTGAGCAGCCAGTCGGCTACAGCACAACGGGAATGGCAGACAGGAATGTCTGCTGACACCAATGCATTAAAGCCAATCTCGAGTTGACCAGGCGTCGTGCTATGGTACTGTGGAAAGCCTCTGGACTCGCTGGTCAGGCCACCAGCACGCCCCTTGGCAGCAAGTCTATAAGACAGCTCAATGCGTTGAGGTCCAACTGAGAATTGTCCAGTGCAGGGCTCAGTATCCGAACCAAAAGACCGGCCACATCACTGCAATCTTGACGTTAAGCAACTCAACTATGCGTTTCACAAGTCTCGCGGCAATGAGCACTCTGCTCTTGTCCTTATCAAGCTCTCTCGTCCTCGGATGCAATTGTGATGCGGTAAATCATCCTCCATATACATAAGCTATTTGCACCTAGCACTAAGAAATTGTACAGGACTGCAACCAGGCCCCGGGCATCAATAAATGCTTGATCTGTTCAGTAGGGTCGTTGACCGGTGATTGCGGGGTGAGCATTTATTTCTATGGCATTGCCCTCCTCCAATCGAGGTCAGGCTTTCTAACCACATCCATTAGAGCGGTTCCGAGTGCGGCGTCGGTGGCTGCTACTGCAACCGGGAAAGATGCGGGAGGAGAGTCATGTTCACGGCTTGATGGGCGCAGAGAGATGAAGGTCGTCTGGGTCTCAAGCCGCTGGGAAAGGAACCCGAGGCGCCAGGCAATGCTGTCGAGTGAGATCTTCGGCCAATCACGACACTCAATAGGACTGATCGCTGCACAAGATCTACACCTCTGACTCTTCATCTTTTCGTACATGCACCACAGGTCCTTTGTAGACGTGTCTCTGCCTTACCGCGAACCACAACAGCGCGGCGAGCACGACCACACCAAATATCAAAGAACTCCAGTTCATCTCGCTCATCGCCGGCCTCGGCTCGGACGGGAAGAAGACCTGAGAGACTGTCAGCCCCATTCACAGCGCGATCAAGCAGGCGTCAATATCTCACCATAATGAAAGCCAGCCATAGAAAGCACAGTGCTGCGATGTTGATCGGCAAGCCCAGCTTGCCAAGCGGGAACTGTGATTTCGGCAGCTTATACCCCGTCATCTTGCGATATGCAATTGTAGTGATAGAGACAATATAACTGCCCAAAATCGCGCTTGCGCCAATGGATGCAATGATATTGAACGCGGTATCAGATCCGATCAATATCAGAGCCAGAACGACAGTGAACGTCAAGGTGGCCACGATGGCATTCGTCGGCACCGCCTGCTTCGGCGAGACCTTGGCAAATATGCTCGGCAGTCCACCATCTCTTGCGAACGAGTACAGTTGCCTAGACGAAGTCGTGACCATGTTGATAGCACAGAAGATCAGCGCCAGGATGATGTATGCAACGATGACGGCAGTGCCAGCGCGACTGCCTGTGGCGTTCAGGAAGATCTCGATGTAAGGTTGGCCAGTGGGGGAATTGATGGCGTCGTCGATGCTGCCGGCGCGGAAGAGGATGGTCAGGAGCATGAGGAAGCTGATACTGAAGTTCAAGGCTGCTGCGCCGACCATGCAGCGAGGCAGCCATTTGGAGGCATCTTTCAGCTCTTCGGCTAGGTGACAGATGCTGTCTGCACTGGTGAGCGAGGTCACTGGAGCGATGATGCCTGTGCGAGTCAGCTCCACTCTGTGGATGGACAGGCCTCGCGTTGCATACCGATGAGGACGGCCGTGCTGATGTTCGGCCAACCGTATTCGTTCTCCCAGAGCCCAAAGACCTCTTGCCTACTGGCGGGTGGCCCCATTGCCAAAAGAACGACTTCAAAGGCAACATACGCAACGACGTGGCAGACCAGGATTACCAACTCGAAAACCGGAAGCTTTTCCAGCAAAACTGTATTGAACACCACGGCCAACCCAGCGACCGCGATAGTAACCAACGTGAAGTGCCAGCCTTGAAACTCAACCTCCGGATTGACCAACACAGCAAACCCCTCAATCTGCTCAGCAGTCGCATATGCGACCGAAGCCAGCCCAACCTGCCATCCCAACACCGTAAGCCAACCCACCGCATACGACAACACCTTCTGCGCGCTCCGCGGCGCAAACTCCGAGATCCAATGATACTGCCCGCCGGACGAAGGAGCCATGCTCGCCATCTCGGCCAAGCTGACCGTGCTCAGACCGAGCCCGATGCAGCAAGCGATCCACATGTATACCGCGCCAGCTGGTCCGCCGTTGGGGAGGGACCAGATGACTGTGATGAGGGCGTATTCCCAAGCACAGCCGAGGATGGAGGCGAAACCGATGATTGCCCAAGGACCGAAGGTGCGTTTGAGCTCTTGGATCTTGCCCATACGGTGCATGTCGCGTTCGTCGAGGGTCATGGAGGCCAACTTGGAGTCGTCCATGATGCCTGGGCTGTCTGGGATCACATTGCTGCTGGGCGTTTTGGTGATGTCCATCCTTCTGCCTCGGGATCCGTATTAAGTGCGCTCCTTGCGTTGCTATTCCCGGTACCTGGCTTGCGGCGCCAACGTCAAGTTTTTCAACGAATCCTTTGCAGAGGAGAAAGAGAGCGAGAGAAATCTGGTATAAGCTTACTCGAGTGCATATAGCTGATAAGGTATCCAGGCCGACCCATGCAGAATGAAGACTGGCCTATCTGTCGGCGCTGCTGCATTATCAGTAGGTAATAAGCCCCCATTATCACGCAGATCATTGCGTTCAGAACATTTCGACATGCCATGTATCATACCTTGAAGCAGTGCACATACGAAAAGAAGATCGATAGACGGTCTGTCCGGGTGTTCTCTTGCTCCACCTCTCAAGCATCCCGTAAAGGACAATCAAGGCGTGCCTTCAATCCCCAGCGGTGAACATCAATATTCCAACGCTCCGTTCAGGCTCTACCACGCAAATTAAGATAGAGCCCGGCGGCTCCTATGAGCCGCATCGCTGGTCTACGCTCTCAAAGCGCAAGTGCGGAGGGAAGCGAGAGCAAAAAAATGAATAGGTCAGAGAAGCATCAATGACAGCCGGAAGCAGGTCCAACTGCCGCTCGAGCAGAGCGCTGTCTGCAAGCGGCTGTAGCGTGCATACATAGAAAGACCAACAGGTCTACAACCAGTCCATAACAGTCAGAAGCAAGAGCAAGCACTTTGCACCTCGCTGATCCCGCACGCCTCAACGCCTCGAACACTCCGCTGTCGCGTCCGCAGTCATGCTCTCTAGTCGTAATAGTTATACAGCGCACTAATTGACTCGCCGTGGTGATTACGGCGGATGGCTTCAGCAAGCAGTCCGCTGACATCAAGCACAACCAGTTTCTTCGATTGTTGACGCTTCTCTTCTGGAATCGGGAAGGCAGCCGTGACGACAATGGCCTCAATCTCATTGCATGCATCGAGCTCTCGCAGACATTCGCCGCCGAAAAGGCCATGCGTCGCCATGCAATACACCTTGGTTGCTCCTCCTCGCTTGACGACCGTCTCGGCTGCTGCGATCCACGATCCGGCTTTGTCGATCATGTCGTCAACTATCAAGACCGGCTTGTCCTTGACATTGCCGACCAGAGTCACGGTGTGCTCGAGTTCAGGATCCTTGAGTGCTTCTTCCTCCTCTTCATCCGACTCGTGGGCGTCGCCGGTCCCACCAAGACCATCACGACGTCTGTTGAAGCGAGACGATGTCGTAGACAAGAAGCTTTGTGTCATTGCCTCGGGCAGTTGATCATCGCTTGAATTAGATCCCCGCGGCCCATTGCCTTGCACAGAGCCAGAGCGGACAGACATCGTTGGTGACACCACACCGT
This sequence comes from Teratosphaeria pseudoeucalypti, assembly GCA_013403795.1. Classification (NCBI taxonomy): domain Eukaryota; kingdom Fungi; phylum Ascomycota; class Dothideomycetes; order Mycosphaerellales; family Teratosphaeriaceae; genus Teratosphaeria; species Teratosphaeria pseudoeucalypti. The sequence goes on along the minus strand of JABBMZ010000138.1, from coordinate 61,594 downwards.
CATGATCATCCTCAACGATGTGGCCTTGCATCAGACGCCCAGTCACGACATCTCGTGCGCGTTCATCCCTGTCGAATTCCGTTTCAGGATCCTCGTAGCCATCCTCGTCCAAGTGTGGTGGTTGCTCGATTCCTGGCGCCGTGGGGTATCTGTGCAAACCAGACCCCTCCACATTGGGGGGCACAGCATCCTCGGTCCCGATAGAGTCGAGTCTAGTCGAAGTTCGCAATGGACTGAAGGTGTGCTCGCTTTCTCCGTTAACCAGGCGTGCGCGCGATGCTGACCCTGGATTCGCAGTTACCGCACGTGGCCTGCTTGGCCTCCGTTGGTTGCGATGCTCCTCCCGGACGCCGTTGCCGTTGACATGCACCGGACGTGCGGGATGATGTTCGCTGGTAGTGCCTGCCCGATTGGTGGAAGTCCCACGAATGCGCGCCTCGGCATCCTCAGGCTCCGCAACCAGCGTTCTCGCGTCGTTTGTGCCATCTGTGCCCATTACCTCGCACACAAAGCTGTTCATCATACTTTTATGTGGCCGACGCTGGTCAGTAGTGACGATGCCAAAGCTCAACTTCATGTTATCCGCCAGAGATGTCACGCGTTTCGTGCCGCCCGCGTTCTTGCTCACGACAACAGCGTCGCCCCAATCTGGTATGTTCATCTTGATCCACTTGGCGATGAGAGGCTCTGCCACGAGGTTGTCTACCGGGCATTTGAAGAAGCCCTGACTCTGGCTGGCATGGAGGTCGATCGTGATGACATGGTTTACACCAGCAACGTTCATGAGATTGGCCAGCATACGAGCGGTGATGGCTCCACGATGGGCCTTCTTCTTCGACTGTCGAGAATATGGGAAGTAGGGCATGACCGCTGCAGATTCTGTCAGCTCATACTTCTTGAGCGTGACGGAGTTATGGCTGACCGGTGATCGACCGCGCAGAGCCGCCTTTGCAGGCATTGATCATGATGAGGAGCTCCATGACATTGTCGTTGATCCTGCCCGGTCAGCACGGCCATCAGCGTTGGAACGGGTCAGCATACTCGCTGCTGCCACTTTGGACGATGAAGACATTGCAGTCCCGGACCGACGTCTCTGCCGGCGCGGTTAGATAGAATGCTTATCGTGCAGTGCTGGGATCCTCATACTGATCTCGACGCTGGTCTCGCCATTGGCAAACTTCTTCAAGGCGACCTTGCTTGGTGATTGCCCGAGGCGGTCACAGATGCTCTGCACCAGCTGCGGGTGCGAGCTGCCGCTGAACACGCACACCTGACGCATGACAGGGAGTCGTTAGCAGCAAGAGAACGTGTTTTGACTGTGTGAGGAGCTCTGCGGCATCCTCATGGAAGAAGGTGGGTCGCACGCGAGAGCTCGCCTGTTCACTACGTCTTGTCACATGCTGTCCCGTCCTCAGAGAATTTCTGTGGAAGGTCACTCCGCGAGTCGGGATTAAGCTTTACTGCCTTGCAGCCGCGCACGTGCCCCACTGCTTCTTCCGTCTTTAGCATGCACTTCGACCAATACATCTCCAGACTTGCACACTGACTGGAGTCTGTCAATTGCAAAGAGCCCACCAAGGAGTTAAGCATGAGAACTGGGGCGGAGTCCAGTTGGTTCCGGAATGTGTTCCGAGGAGCCATTGACCGCCGCTGGATGTCTCTTTGATTAACATTTTGCACTGCAGCATGAAACGGTCAAGGGACACATGGGCACGATGCTTGCGTCTGCAAGGAGGCTGATATACTCCGGGAGCAACGGCTGTCAAACCATGAGGCTGGAGACTGTCACTGCCACTAAATCATCAAGCATACCGTATGCGTCTTGATTCGCTCACGGGGAAATTTGACTATGCCTCGTAGATGATGATTACTGTTTCTATCGTCTATCGACGCGTTGCCGCCTGCCGAACATGTATGGGTATCGACGCGCAGGGATACCCAGATCTGCAAAATACTGTGTGAAAAAATGATTATGTACAGTGCACTCATGGATGGCCTTTTCAGATGGCCCATCTCCACCATCCTCTTGCTCACTCCGGCCCACTTACGGAGTGATGTCGTATCTGTAGCAGAATGGTCCAGAGAACGTATCCATCAAGTCACCAAAAACTTGCGGCTCGTCCGTCACAAAGCCAAAAGGAAGAACGTCGTCCAACGACATATCAGCGGATGGCGGCGAGTTGCCAAGAGTCGAGGTTCCGTAGATCACGTTCTGGCGGCGGGTGATGTCTAGGTTCTGCCAGGTCGTCCATACGTTGTCAATCATGGCGTGGTGCAAGAAGAAGAGCGGGTCAGCCGGAGAGGAGTGGAAGTCCATCATGTTGCCTCCGCCTTGCCAGTGGCCACCACCGTGGATGCCGAAGGGGTTGTTCGCGCCGTAGCCCTGCATGTAATCCTGGAAAGTCTCGATGTAGATGTAGTCGAGGATCGTCTGTGTGAGGTTGGTGTAGGTATTGTAGTTCTGCGTGAACCAGGGGTTGATGTCGCGCTGCAGACAGTGCGGGTTGTACTCGAACGAGCTGTTGACGTTGTTGTAGTTGGGAAGGTCTAACGGACCGAGGTTGACTGTGTAGTCGGTGAAGGGACCGGAGTAGACGCAGCCTCCACCGGTGCCAGCTGGGTAGGTGACGTCCTGTGAAAGTTCAGCCAGTGCGCCCTGCATCGCGTGTCCCCGAAGCAACTTACCTGGGTTGCGAGATACGTGCTGGAACGACCGGAAATGTACTCTCCATTGCTGCCAATGCTGTACTCATCTCCGCTGAAGAGTGGAGAATCTTGTGGCGCTTGAGCATCGATAGCCCAGTTCCAGTACGGCAGTGCGCCTGTGTAGCCACAGGAGTCCTTCAAATCATGCTCCCACAGGGAGGCGAAGCGTCTGTGCCATGCAAGAAAGTCGGCGGTGTCGTGAATGTTCAAGGTATAGTTGATGTGGGTGGCGACATACTCGTCGTATCGATTCTTGACGCCGGGGTAAGAAGAGGCCTGGTCCGAGGTCATGTATCTGGGAGGTAAGTTGTACAGGCACGTCACAGCATCTGTGAAGCTCTTCCGGGTAGCCTCATCCAGGGCGCGCCACTCCTTTCTGACTTGAGCATTCTCGTATGTGCAAGTGGCATCACTCCGGCTGTTGATGTTGTTTTGCATGTTCTCAAGAGCAATCTCGGAAACATTCTTCCAGGCGGCGCCGCTAGCAACATCGGCAGTACTGTAATCGCTGGTGCTGGGTGCTTGAGCACCCGATACGCCCACCTGGGCTGCGACGACTGTCGCGACTGCAATGCCACCAATGGCAGACCTGTTGAACATTCTGTATTATTAACGATAGAGATTAAGAAAACAGACTAGAAAGATGCAACGACGGACGAGACCACAAAGGGTGTCTCAAATTGGTTGATGCGAAATCGCAATGAAAGGTGGAAGTGGTTGGTCAGAACCAGGACAGCGAAAGCCATGGCTTTTGTAGAGGCGTATTGCGAAACTAGGAGCAAGCGAGACACCACCCACCTTAGGAGGTAGACGAATAATACCTCGAGATCATGATCACCGCGCGCGCAACTATGTCGACAGCTCGTGACGTGAGTGGGTGGAAGACCATGCAGAAATTCCGTGAAGTGGGCCGTGCAAAGGGGAGGAACAGCGCTAGGGATTCGGTAGTGGTCGCTGCATTGTGCCTGACTAGCATCCTCGCAGCCCTCTGTGACCAAGCATTTCGAGGATCGCCAGCGTGTAACCGATGCTATTTTCTGGTAGTCATGGCCTCGCACAGCCACGCGTCCACGATGCGGAACACCTTGCGTTCCTGCGTGGTTGGTGTTGTACCAAGTCGCAAGGCAGGTCTTGCATTCTTCAAATTGCCGACCGGTCCCGTTTTGACACACGAAACGTGGATACCTCCTATCCCTGGCTAGTGCTACAATAATCGCGTGGGTCGCGGGTCCAGTGGCCTTGCTGCCGTGTTGCCTGAGGTCGCACCTCGAGTTGTCGTTGCTGCTATTTTTGAAGTCGTGCGCTATGGGCGTTGAGATGCAATACATTATACTGTATGTAACTGCGGTCGCAAGACGCCAGCAATGCATCCACACGCGCATGCGGTCCTTTCATCGGCTGCGTGCTGCCCAACACGGGGCGCCAAGCTTGTCGCCTGGGAAATGCTCGGAGTTTGTATACGAGAATGGCCGGTGCCAGAGACCGGTGACTCGATGACATGGAGGAGAACGTGTCTGAATCGTTGAATTCTGGAAGACTGAGGTGGCTGAGTGAGCAGTATAAAAGCTTGAGCGTGGGCAAGCCCCAAATATGTAGGAGTGTTCGCAGTCCAGGTGGTTGGAATGCTTGTTCCAGAAACTTGCGCAAAATCGCCAAACGGCGTGTTGTTGCCGCAGGCGGTAGTCGCAGCAGACACAACCCCTGGGCCCCCTGTGATGAGGCTGAAGCTGAAGAGTACCTACACGTAATTTCTGTGGTTCAATATCTCCTCATGTACGTCAGCGGCTCGAACTTGATATTAAGTTTGTACATGTATGTGTTAAACGCGTGTAGGAAGCGCGACGATACAAGACTGCCGAATCATGATGACCACCCTACATCAGTACTTCTGTTGACATCCAAAGGGGGATATATGCAGGTGTATAAACAACTATGCGCCTTTTCCTCCTCCCGATCTCTACGCGGAGGACGCTCATCTACTGCGAGCGCATACAAGAAAGCATTGCAGGGAAGAAGCCTCCTATCACAGATCGAGTCACAAATTTCGCGGCAGACACCTGGGCGAAATGGGAGAAGGCAGAAAAGGGATGGCAGAAGCAGCTTACGGAATATGGCAATCGGATGCTGAAGCGAATACCATACGAAGAATGGGGTCTCAAGAGCTTTCCGCCTGCCACGAAGAAGAGACTGAAGGAAGTGGATGAGGGCAAGCATAAATTTGCTTGCCTATATCCTGGCGCATTCGTGAAGAGCTCGAAGGTCGGCGAAATATTACGCACGCTGGCGACCGAGCGACAGGCGTTGCATAGTAGGCGTATGTGGACGTGTATTGCTTGGATGCCCGTGACTATACCGTTTCAGATCATACCAGTGTAAGGTTCGCCTGCCACAGAGATGGGGCCCGCAGGATTTTCCGTGCTGATAAGCGTTGTAGTATCCCCAACATTCCGTTCTACTACGCTGTCTACCGCGCCTGGTCACATTATCGAGCATTGTACGGCGGCAAGCTCTTCCAGCATATAGTCGATAAGAATCTGGTGCAGGCAACAGACAGCAGAATCATGAACCAGATGTACGCTGCTGGCCTCATCAATTCGTCCCGCCAGAAGTCGCGAGCAGCAGCCACGCCTGCGGAAGCAGACATTGAGAAGGCTGCAGGAGAAGTGGAGCAGCGCGCAGAAGGAGGCAGAAAGGAGGTGATGCTGTTGCAGAGGTGGGATGGGAAGCTCATTGCCGAAGCGTTCAAGCACCCGGAGCTTGAGGTCGAAATTGAGAGGGCGGTTGAGCAGGTCGAGGATGCGATTCGAACGGCAGAAGAAGAAGGCAAGCCCGATGTGCAACAGTCAAAGGAGGTGTTTGAGAAGAGCAGGACGGCGGAGAAAATTGAGCAAGTGAGGCGATGACGGGCAGGATGCGAGCTGGTACCGCTCATACACGAAGGATGGTTGATGATATACATTCAAGAGTTAGACCTCATATAAGCCAGTGTGCTGGTTCTTGGCGAAGTTCTGCACTCTTGTTGGGAGGTTGGGAGAAGCAGCGCCTTCAAGGTTAAGAGCAGGATAAGGCTCGAGACGAGCTTTCTCAGCAGAGTGGTTGCACACATACCGCGGTCCAACCTCGAGAGGAGCACCATTACCAAGCAAGACGATTGATGTCAACGGATGTCCTGCAAGAAAACGCGTTCGAATCCTAGTGACAGACTGTGATGCGTGGCCCATGACCTTCTCTAACCGCACGTTGCGCAAGGGAACGTCTGCTCCCAATGGGGAAGGCGCCGGCGCTGCTCGGGCAACCTGCCATGTGTGTCTTCAATTTTCAAAGTCTCAAACTCCCATCATCAGTTTTCGTCTTCGCGATCGCCGAAGTTTGTAGCCGAAGGCACAGTACATCATGGCTCCGGCAACCAGCGCAGTAGTCGCAAAGACTGGCGCGCAATCGCCATATCAACTGGACGCCACCCAGACGCTTCGCGCTTCCACCGCTCTGCTTCGCAAGATCCATTCCGACCAGACCACTCGTGAAGAGAACGGTGCAAAGGCCAGTCTGCTTGCAGACGCCGACGAGTGGAGTATAGAAGACGAAGTTCCAGTCTGGCTTATTTTCACGACCAAGAAGCACATCATCGAGAAGAAGCGCCTCAAGCCGGGCAAGATCGTACTCCCTCACCCGTATCTGGACGCCAATGATGCGAATTTGCGAGTCTGTCTGATTACTGCGGATCCTCAGAGGAAGTACAAGGATTTGGTCGATAGCGAGGTCTTTCCAGCGACCATGCGAAACAAGATCAAGCGGGTGATTGGATTGGAGAAGCTCAAGGCGAAATACAAGGCCTACGAAGCTCGAAGACAACTACTCGGCGAATATGATGTCTTCCTTGCAGACGACAGGATCATCACGTATCTCCCTGGTGTTCTTGGCAAGGTCTTCTACAAAGGTGGCAGCAAGAGACCTGTGCCTATTACATTGGAAGGCAAGAGGCAGAACACAGATGAGCAAGGCAATAAGCGTCGAAAGTTGTCTGAGGGCGGCACCAAGGTCGTCAAATCCGAGGTTAAGCCTCAAGATGTCGCGCATGAAATTGAGAGGACTTTACGCGCAGCACTCGTCCATCTTGCCCCCTCGACTACAACAGCGGTGAAAGTAGGCAAGGCAAGTCAGGAACCAGAGCAGCTGCAGGCGAATATTGAGACTGTCGTCAGCAAAATGGTCGAGCAGTTCGTCCCGCATAGATGGAGAAACGTGCGAAGTATACACATTAAGGGGCCCGAGACCGCAGCACTACCAATCTGGCTCGCAGACGAGTTGTGGGAGAAGGAAGAGGATGTCCTCGACGAACCGTTGCCGGTGAAGGAGAAGGGAAGTAAAAAGCGAAAGCGTGGTCTGGCTGGTGCGGCGGAGGATCCAGAAACGATCGAGGTTCTCGGCCCAGACGGGAAGATGAGGACGCTGGAGAACCCGGCAGCTAAGAATAAAAAGAGAAAGGCTGTTGAAGCTCCTAGCAAGGAGAGCAAGAAGACGAAGAGTGATGCGTTCAGTGAAGATGCGAAGGCCAAGGCAGAGGTGAAGGCAGAGAAGGAGGCGAGAAAAGCGGCGTTGAAGAAGCAGAAGGAGGAGGCGAAGAAGGTGGTGGTGGAGAGCACTGTGGCGGTCGCTGATGGCGTGAAGAAGGCGAAGGCGAAGACGAAGAGTGTGGAGGTCGTGGATGGGAGCGTGAAGAAACCGGTCAAGAAGGGGCGGGCCAAGGCTGCGGATTTGATATGAGAGTCAATGACGGTTCTGTCATGAACTTGTGCGGAAAGTTGTCGCATCTTGGCAAAACGCGCGAGGTCCGGCAGTGTGTATAGCTAGCATGGCGTTGAGGCGTAGCATTGGCAAAACCGGCTGGCTTAGGTGCTGCTTAGGTACGAGGCGAAAGCACCACATATTCGCACGTCTCTCATAGCTGTACCGTGTCATGCATCCAGATACCTCATCAGGCCTCCGCAGGCTCCTACTTAATCCCGTCCGCAAACATCGGCACCGACGCCGACGCCCCCCGGCTCTCCCGCCTCACCCTCCCCTCTCCACTCGCCCTCTTCGTCAGCGGACCCGGCGCCTCCTCCCCGCTCTCTTGCAACACCGTCTCCGTAGAGCTCAACCGACTGCCCGTCCCCACCACCGTCTTCTTTCTCCGCGCGCTGCCCACCGAATGACTGGACGAGCCTCGCCTGTGATGTCTCGCTTCGCCCACGTCCCCGACAGGTCCAGGCGTCGAGCTTCGACTCGAAGACCTGGAATCGCTCTCTGATCTCAGGCCCTCCCGGCCATCCATCAACCTCCTCTTCGCCTTTAACCTCTCGCTACTCGGTCGTTCTCTGACCCCGACCTTCTCCAGTTCGACCTGTCTCCTGCTCTTGCCAGTGCTTAAGATCCTGACATTCTTCCAGCCGCGCCAGCCGGTCCACCAGAGCCATCCTCCCTCTTGCCTTGCGATTTCGCGGGAACGGGACTTGATGATCTTGCGTAGGTCGGCGCGACGCGCGTTTTCTCGTTCCCAGTATTCAAGCCGGTAGGTGTCCCATCCTTCTCGGAAGTCGGGCGAGAAAGGTTTGGGGAGGAGGAGGAGTCTGAGGACGTCACCGGAGGGCGCGATGTCTTCTTCGATTAGGCCGTGACGAGTGGCATGGGCGTTCCAGGGGTCGGGTCTTTTCTCCGAAATAGTTGTGGTGGAGGCAGGGTGCCCGGCTTCGATATCCTTGGGCACGATTTGAAAATGGACTCTCTTCTCGCGGAACCAGCCTAGGGGATCTAGCAGGCCGAGATAGCTCATGATCTCGCTCAACACGCTGCCTCGCACGACTACAACCTTCATGTTGAAACTCCTCAACCCTCTATTCGTGACGCCGACGAAGCGTCGAGGCCAGCGCACTCCTCGCTCATACATTCCGGTGCCCCAGAACAAGCCCAGAGTCACGACGCCGCCGCACCAGCCGAGCTTCTCGATGCTTTCGAGCATCCAGTAGATACTCCCGCCCACGCCCGAGCCGTCTTCGCGGGGCCGGAAGAAGAGGAGGTAGCTGAAAGTGGTGATCCATGCTGTGAGCGCGATGACGAGGAGGACGTGTAATCGAAGGCGGGCGCGTAGGGAGAGGTACTGGAGTCTGAGACTGCTTTCGAGGATGAGGAGGTTGAGGTAAATCTGTGGCGGCGACGAGGGGAGAGCGTCGACGGCCGCGCTGGTGGTGCCGGTGATGGAGGACGAGGCGGGTGGTGGCTGAGGTGCGGTGATGGAGTGGTGGGAGGTGCGCGAAGAAGCGGAGCCGCGGCGCGCAGATTCGGCGACCTGGGTGGGAGAGACGTTCGGTGGGGGCTGCGAGTTGTCTGTCAGTGCTTCTGAGGGGAGTGAAGCTTGAGAGGTGATGAATACCGCTCCTTTGACAAGCCGATCAAGCTTGTTATCTGCCGACATACTCGCTCTTCATCAAGGCTTCGAAATGTCGCGACTGGTTATTTAGGTGTTCGGCACCGACCACATTCTGGGAGTTTGGGACTGAGCGTGATTATTAATTCCCTCTACGGCCTCATCGCCAGCGACTGTCTTATTCGCGTGACGGCTAGAGATCTGATTATTTGGGCTTGGACACATGGAATGATCGGATGTCTGAGATCTGCAAGAAACCGATGTCTTGATATTGCGATGTACTACTAGTAGTAGTGTTCCGAACAGAGGGTACCTTTTACATAGTAACGTGGGCCAACTTTGGTATCTACAACGCGTTATGCACAATCGATAATCTGACCGATTTCGAACGGCGTCTTCGTCGCGGCTTGACCGAGAAACTGCCCTGATGATAATAATAATAATCAGGTAGCTGTCCTCATGCTCGAGATATCTAGCACACCAGCAAAATGCGACATCACCCGGTGCATCTGAGAGTTGCCTGATCCGCGGGCAAGTGGCACCCCTCCGTCATTTGACTCAATAATCCAGACATATACTCATACCAGGCTCCTACGATTCGGAGCACCTGTGATGCCTGGAAACATCCAATACCTGTTGGCGTCAAGAGGAACCGGAGTCGTCGCTTCCCTTTCAGTCCGTGCCCCGTGCCAGTCAGCTGCATAAAGGGAAGCCACGAACCACCCTTTGTCGAGGAGCTGGGAGATGTACATCCGAACATCTGTGGCGTCACTGTTAACCATTCCAGCTTCGTTGCGGTCGACACTGGTGCTGGCTGGCGTCTACAACCCTCACTCCCTCGCTTCAGCGACCTGCGTACATGCGGTAACAACCCTTCCAAGTCAACAGCAGACCTCTGCGACCTACGCCACCATGGCTGCTGAGGCGTCCTCGACCGACGATGCACAACGAGAGGGTGGCGGTGGGCAACGCCCTATGCTTGCCCGCCAACGAGCCAAAGAGGATCCCGCAACGAAGGCGCAGTATGCGAAGAGCGGCTACTTTCCCCTCAGCTATAAGGAGGGACTGTCGCAATGGTGGGCCGGTCTGGCGCCCGCGGTGACAGAACATAAAGTGCTGTCCTACATCCCATATTCACAAAAGCCGCCCACACACGCGCAGACCGGGAGTGAGCCTCCGAGCTCAAACAACAGCTCCATGACTGTGGATCAAGACTGTACGAAAGAAGCACAGCCCGTACGGACGGACCCAGGGAGTGATCCTCACGGCCCACGCCAATGGCAGAGTAAGATGGTGCAGTTGGTCGGAAAGAATCGGGCATTGAACGAGTTCTCGGTTGAAAGACTGGGTGAGGACACGGAGAACAATCTGGTCATGCTGCACGGGTATGGTGCGGGCCTAGGCTTCTTCTATAAGAATTTCGAGGCATTGTCGAGACTGCCACATTGGAAACTCTATGCTCTCGACATGCTTGGCATGGGAAGGAGTAGTCGACCACCATTCAAGATCAATGCAAAGGATAGGCAGGGCAAGATACGGGAAGCAGAGAACTGGTTCATTGACGCCTTGGAAGAATGGCGTATACAAAAAGGCATCGAGAAGATGACGCTCCTCGGACATAGTCTTGGTGGTTATATGGCAGTGTGCTACGCCCTCAAGTATCCTGGCCATCTGAACAAACTCATCCTTGCCTCTCCTGTGGGCATCCCAGAGGACCCATACGCCGTCAATGAAGCCATGCCCGAACCTGACGCGAGCACGATGTCTGATGAGTTCACTGAGTCCCAGGACCAGACGATCGTGGATGGCGGAAACAGCAAACCCGAAATCGACTCGAGCACCGGCGCCCTGAACCCAAAACTTATGGCGCAAAGAGTCAAGTCCGGGAATGATGGGAAGCCGCAACCCCGACGCCAGCTCCCGAAGTGGCTCGTCACCCTTTGGGACGCCAACATATCTCCCTTTTCGCTTGTCCGGCTTTCTGGTCCTCTTGGGCCCCGTCTCGTCTCTGGCTGGACCAGCAGGCGATTCTCCCATCTACCAAAAGACGAAGCCCAAGCCCTACACGACTACAGCTACTCCCTCTTCCGCCAACGCGGCTCAGGCGAATACGTCCTTGCGCATGTTCTCGCGCCTGGCGCCTTTGCCCGCTCGCCATTGATTCGTCGCATTCAAGGCGTAGGACGCCAATACTTGGAGAGACACTCTACTCCAGATGTCGACACTTCTTCCACGTCCCCTACGCCCTCGCCACAGAAGGTCAGGGAGACAGGGATCCCGGTGGTACTGATGTATGGCGAGAACGACTGGATGGACGTGTCTGGTGGGCGGGATGCGGCGAAGAAGCTTGCGGAGGAGAAGAGGAAGGCGCTGGCTACTGCTTCCGACCAGGAGAAGAAGGCGGAGAATGGCGATGCCAAGGTCACTATCATCCGAGGCGCGGGTCACCACATCTATCTCGATAATCCAGGCCAATTCAATGAAGAGGTTATAAAGGAGATGCGGGATGTGGAGGCCAGGCAGAAGAGCCTTGCTGGTACACGATGAGGTTCGGGAAGCACGACACTTTGATTTAGCGATGGCGTTCAGGGTTTGTGTTCAGTGGACTTAGATGTAGAGGGATAGATTCTACTACATGTATCGACGACAGCGCTGTGGATACGAATGAGCACAGCATGCACTGACTTCACCCCACGCGTGCGCGCTATGTGCGCGAGGATGAACCACAACAATAAGGTGCCTGCAGCTTGGTAACACCCATGACATGCCAAAGCCGCCGCTAACCGGGCACATGCTTGCAACGTGCTCAGCCCCACTACAGTGCCCCTCCAGCGTCATCAGCGCGAGCCCACGCAGATTGCAGGTACAAGGCAACAGATTTCTCAGCCTTCAATCTACAGTCTTCATATCTGACCACCTCACCAGACCGAAACCACGATCTCCCGACACCACCAAGCACCTCACTCAGCTCAACAAAATCCCTGCCTACCCGAACCACCAAACACGAAAATGCCAGCGATCAACGTACGCCCTCTCCCTTCCTCACCTCCAACTCCTCGGTTATACATGTACTGATTATTATTCAACACGACAGGTCTCCCTCAAAGACGGCGCCTCGGCCGACCAACTCGACGCCGCGAAGAAGCAGGTCACGGACCAGGGCGGCAAGATCGTGAATGAATTCAAGCTGATCAAGGGCTTCACGTGAGAACGGCATTTGGGCGAGAAAGGGATTTGGTGCTGACGCTTGGTAGTGCGGAGTTCCCGGCCGACAAGGTGCATACGTTGAAGTCGAACGAGCATCTGATTGTTGAGGCGGATTCGGAGGTCAGGACGCAGTAGCTGGAGGGATGGAGGGGGCGATGAGGGCGGGGGGATGAGGATGATGAGGGTTATGATGGGACGAGATTGTAGATGAGGTATGGATATGTGCACACATTGAGTGTTGTGGACATCTTGCGGCCTCGTCGGGCACTGTTTCTCTACTCCTTCAGGCGAGGTGTCCTTGCTGGACCCATTCGCTTTAATTTTTTCTCGCGCCGAATGCGAGGCTGTCATTATAGCTAACCACTCACTCCGGTGAGCCGACAACTTGCCCCGAGCGGTCTGCTCTCTCCACTCGCTCTATCACAGAACCAGTCTTGCCAAGTCGCCAACAGCCTTGTGATTGTGCGCAGCTGGATCGCGTCGATCTCATCACATCACTTGCTCACATGCTCGGCCAAGCACCCTCAAGGTATCTTGCCAACCCCTCGCAAGCTGAGGTACACATCCGTGCCCCATCCCCATAAGCTTTGGACCGCGATGCCGCCGGCGAAGTACTCGGCGTATGCCCTCCCAAGTGGCAAACCATAGCCGAGTCCAGCCAAACTGCTGCCGCCACCTGCACCAGCAGAAATGACGTCCAGCGCGCCTCCGCCGCCGCCATTAGATGTTTTGTCATTGATCTCGTCCTCGTTGAATGTCGTGAAGCCGTACTCCCATAGTTTGGCGTAATTCTCCGGACTGATGCCGCCACCTCTATCGCGGATGCGAATCGTGACGCCAGGAGTCGATGAGTCCAGCGGTCGTATGTTGGCCGAGGCCGAGATCTCAGGTTTGTTGGAGCCGCTTGCGTAGTCCACGGATCCTTGATCGTAATTCGAGATCACGCCCACGGCATCATGCGCCATGTTCTGCGCTTTGTTCTTCAGTGCCTTCGTTTCTTCCGATGTCGCTGGGGCGGGAGCGATGGTAATCTCGATTGGCTCTTTCTCCATGCCGTTCTCTATCGTCGCCCTGAAACTATTCTTGAGGAGCTCGGTGAGGATGTACTCCAGATGCATTGGGATATGAGCGATTGTCGTGTCGGGACTCCCACCGATGGTGATGGTAGGACGGACACCATACTTGAGCTCGCAGATCTCGCCGACCATGTGCTCGCATGTGCGGATGATGTCTGCTGGTTTCAGCGCGGTGTCTATGACGCCAATGTAGGTGGAGCGCGCCGCGTGTGGGTTTTGGGCGTGATCGTCTTTCAAGTCATTATGAGGTTTGGACGAAAAGTGCAGCGCGATGTGCTGTTCTGCGATCAGGCGTGTGCCGATCCTGGCTCGGAGGTGCTCGTCGAGGAAGCGGGTGACTTCGGTGGCAGTGATGTATTTTCTGGCCTCAAGAAATCCGCGAGCCAGTATGCTGATGGTGTTACTATGGGTCTCGACCAGATTGGCCATGACTTCGGTGAACTTGATCTCATCTTGCAGAGACTCTATTCTCCGTTCTGCATACGGGAGTAGCGTGCCCAGACTGTGCACGTAATTGCCGTGGATCTTGTTGACATTTGGATTCGCTACAACAATATATGGCAGGGCTCTCAGGCTCTGAATGCGGTGTGCTAGCCGGGAGGGCAGAATGTCCAGGGTGAAGTTGGCGCTATTGAATAATGCCTCCTCGGATAGCGGAGGCTTGCCATGCTTGCATAGATCGGCCAAGGTCAACGGGTGGAGCGGTTTCGCAGCGAGTCTCGCAATGTCGTGGTCTGTCACCGTGGCGGTTTGGATAGCGCGACAATGTCGCCTGAGGAGGTGGGCATTGGGCCTTGCTACAGCTCGCAGGCTGAGCATTAGAACTAGACGCGACCGCTGGGGAACGGCAGTAGTTGCAACGACTCCAGGCCGTCAAGCAACAACCTAACGCTTCACGGCGCATCACGTTGGAGGTTCCTCCGGGTTGTCGGGGTCTGATACTATGTCATATCGCGTTGAGTTCGCGACTGGTGCTCGTTAAACGCGCTACCTCCGGAGATACAAGTTTTCGTAAATATCGTACGGTACCCTATGTGAAGAGTGCCTGAGGTACGACAATGATGAGTCTATAGGGAGAATGCGTGGGCATTACGTGCCACGACAGTACCATCTCTCAATCAATTGGCGTGCTGACTTGGATCCTAGCTAGACATGGCCAGATGGACAAGATTCCATTTACATGTCCACGTACCTCCAAGGTATTTTCTTCAGAGCGACCCTTGAACTCACGGGCCATGTGACCGACCGCGCGAACGCGTTCGTAGTGGGGCGAGACGAATGGAAACCCACACGCTCATCTCAGCATGATCGCTGACCTATTCGACACGTTGCGCAGGTACATACATGTAGAGCTGTCAGAGGAAGAGTACTAGTATCATTATCTTTGAGCATTTACGCCAATCGACCGCGCGAATATCCCGACCACAGCAAAACCAGACAAGTCGCGTCGCATCTACGCGTAGCCGCGTCCCGACGTCACCAGCCACTCGTCCTCGTGTAGTTCTATTCGGCCGCCTGCGCTCGCGATCCTGTGTCGCAAGACGAGCGATAGATCGCAAAGACACTACGGAGGTACTGGCAAAGCATTGGCGACATCGCCAGAATGGAGACCATGTCGTACTCGGTCGCAACGCACACGCAACCGCATCTGCGCGAAACGCCAACCGTGTCGTCTCGAGTCGACCCCGCTGCTGCGATCGCGCCGCAACATGCGCGTCAACAGCCACCGCTGTCCGCGCCGGCTTCGCAAGAATCTATACAGAGCGCGGGGAGCAGCGTGGGCGCTCAGGTGCAGAACAGTCCAAGCAATTTGTCTCAGATCACCAACTACACGGACCCGGCATCGCATTCGGAAGCCGCACCTAATGCTCATGCCACCGCGGACCGGCCTGTTACGAAGTATACAAACCGCGAAAGAACTCCAGAGGACAAGATCAATGGCGGCTTTGCAGTGGCCAGTCCTTTGAATGTCGCATCACCTGCAGCAAATGGAGCGAAGAGGACGGCCAGCGGCCACGTAAAGAATGCGCCGAGCCTGCCATCAACCCCAATGACCGAGGCTTTCACTGGCCGACGCGCCAGAGCCGAATCGCTCTCATCTACTGGCAGCAAAGCAGGCGAATTAGCCGCCACGCTCAAGACTCGCCTAGGGTACGCAATGGCCAAGGTGCAGCATGGTTGGGAGCACAAGAATCTGGCCGAGGTCGAACAGTTGGCAGCGTCTAAGATGTCCCCCAATAGCCATGGTATTGCTCGTATCGATCAGAAGATTCGGCCGATGAGCGCTGGCCTGAGTAGCGATACTGCCAACCTGAGCATGTACGATCGATACAGTCATGGCCAAGTGGACGGCGCAGCATCGCCTCCGCCAAAGCGTCGATCAGGCAATTGGGCTTCGATGGTGCATCCTGCACAACCAGGCAGCTATGCGCACGGAGTTGCGCCTCATCTGCAGCCTCCTGTCGATCTGCGACCAAATGCGAGTAGCCGTGCATACCACACTGCTCCTTCAAGTCAACAGGGCAGCCACGGCGGCAACGCCATGTCTCCGCCTCGCACGCCTGTGAACAACCAGCTCAGGCGACCAGCTACCATTCGTACAGACACACAGACAGCGGAGGCCGAGCGCGATGCTCTTCAGGCACTCTTTCAATTAGGGTCGCCACACGCCTCACAAGTTTCGCGACAGACGAACAATGCAAGCCAAGCAAGCTCCAGTCAGGCATCGCCGCTACGGACAGAATACCCAACTCCTCGCAAAGTCACTTTTGCGCGTAGCAGCAGCGATGTGAGCTCGCGAGGGGATAGTGCAGACAGTGCCTAGGCAAGTATTCATACGGGAGGATGAGGGTGCATGGACGGACGCGCACATCGATTCTTGTATTCAGCAACGACTGACGGCTCTCTGGATGATACCCAGCCCTTGTTTAGGTTTAGTGACGATTGCATATGATTGAAAGGGAAGGCATGGGAGGTTATCGGGAGTTGGGGGTGTACTTGTATATATGGGAGGCAGGGCCGCTCTGAATAGGACTCGTGGAATCGGATTCCAGTGTTGCTCCCTGGCAAGCATCTTTGGCGAACGCAAAGGTAGCGTATTGACATTGACCATCAATGTACATAGCGGACGCCAAATGGAACTGCGTAAGTCATCTAGCTCAGCAGCGAGCGTCCAGAGACCATCTCTCTGTACACCGCTGGAGTTGCAGAACGGTCGGCTCAGCCGAAAGGCGAGACACCAGGCAGTAAGTGCACCGCAATTTTTCAATGCGCTGCTGCATTGCTGGTCGATCTAGTCGCTGATCGTTGGAGGTCTTTTATGTTATTTCCCCGTTGTCTCAATCCACGTCATAGACTGCTGCGACACATGGCAACGCAACTAGCTTCATAGGCAACCTAGAATATTGCCGTTGCTGCCGAATCGCTCAGACCCAGTCCTGTGTGGCCTGCTTCCCTTATCCATCGATATGATCGCCCCAGCGACAGTGTCCTCCGCTTCCGTGGTTGAGAGTGGCTTAGTTCATGTCGACATTTTGAGGCCGAGCTCTTTGGCGGCCAGCTCACGGATCTGTGCATTGATCTCGCTGCAATCACCGGGCAAATCTGCACATGACCCGTTTGATGCGCGACGACAACCCCACGAATCCTTGCCTTCTGAGCAATCGTAACACGCCTTCTCCTCCCACCCAACGGTGATGATCCCCAAGACGTCGACAGGCACCTCAACGTTCTTCTGCGCCTTCTGCAGCACCCTGAGAGGCGGCCGACAGTCACTGACGAAGCTTCTGGCGGCATCCTGTCGGCTTTGCCTCCCGCCTGGGCCGACCAGCCCATATCTGCTGAAGGTCGAGATGCTGGTGTAGTGGAATGTCAAGGCGCGCAAGCCTTTGGCGGCCTTCAGCAGGTTGAACGCGCTCCGGATCGCACTGGCAGTGTACCCGTGGGCGCGCACCGATACGAAACGTAAATTTTGTCGCATGGTTCCGATGGCAGCTAGGAACTCCTTGAGTCGTGACGTGTCGCTCAAGCTGAAGCTGTTCTCCCCATACATGACAGCGGCTGATTCCTGCAGGAGTAGCTTGCTCACTCGCATGATTGCCAAGGGACTGGGCTCCTGCTCCTGCCATTTGCGAGCCGTGGCGTCAAACACTAGTCCTTTGTGAAGCTTCTCGTCATGGAAGGTGGACACAACCAGCTTGGCGATCGAGCTTCGATATGGCTTGTCTTGCACGATAGTGATTTGCTGCGGCTCTTCGAGCAGAAGACGGTAGATCATCTGTCGAATTTCTGGCGGTAACTCCAGAAAGCGGAAAGGGACAATATCCTCTAACAAAAGTGCTCTTTTCCCTTTGAGTGGACCTTTTGTGATGACCACGGGTCTTAGGGTGAATGGATCTTGATGGCGAACGTCGACTTGATGAGAGAACTGCATCGTGTTTGCATTGTATTTAGCCATGGTGGTAAGTGGCCTGCCGTTGGACAAGCCTGTCTTCGTGCGCCACGCCTTAAAACCACCAGGAGGCGGTGCATTGACTGATACGCTGAGAGGAGGTTTCTTCGACCGTGGACCAACGACTTTGTCGCGGCCCTTCATTTTGACAATCCTTTTCTGTTCCAAATCAGCAAACGGAGAATAGCACGAGTGACTTTCGAATCTGACCATCTTTCTACCTGGCGCCATATTGTGGGGAAAGAGCTCCATCCACCGCTGACTTGAGCGATCTAGTTGTGTGGTTCGAAGGTTAGTGGCCGTCGAGAGGGCTTGGAAGGATTGATAAACCCAGAGTCGTACTCTGTGGTTACCGTGAAGCTCGGGCCAGCTTCGATCAGGCAGGAGCGCTAGCGTCAAAGGCGAAAGAGGAAAGAGCGAGTTGTCACATCTATGATCACTCCAGGATATTTGGGGATAGGCTCAAGGATTTTGTGTAAACCAGGCCAAACATGCCTACCACCGGGAGACCTGACTTTTGGAAATCGCCATCGTAACCACCAGTTGCTGTCATTAGCGCTCAGGTGAACTCAGTTATGGGCAATTTTTGTAATAGGTGCGGTCGAGTGAAGGTCCTTGTGCTTGCCCAGGAGGCACCAAAAGCCGAAATCCTTGTCGACGGATCGTTAAAGGCTTCAACCATTCAAGCTTCAGCACCAAGCGGCCTTGATCCGCGCCAGGAATTTCATTTGCAGACACTAGCGGGCATAGAGGCTGTGGTGGCAACTGCACCGCGACCAGCGACTCAACATCGTCCGTGTTGCGTACACCGACAAAGAGACCCCAGCAGCGTTTGACGCGCCAGCATTTGTCGACGATTGATAATCGCCAACTCTTGGCCGAGGCTCACGATGGCATAGGCTGCCGCATTCGGTGTGGCCACGAGAGTGCGCGAAAAGTTGCTACCGCCTCCCGAGCGCAGCCGATCCCAACAATGCCGTTCAATATCTGAATAAGGTACGATCATTACGGCGCAAGGAAAACTTGAGAATCTGGATGCCTGAGAGACGTCCGCCACGTCCGCCACTCCTCGGCTGACCCGTCCCTCAGCCTTAGTCATATAGCAGGCGCCGGACCAACCCGCAAATGCCTCGGCATATAGAAAGATCAACCCAATGGCATCTTTGTATCTCAAGATATACTTTAGGTATCCGGATATCCTCGTGACCTATTCGTGCTCGTTGGAATGCCTGGACCGCCTCTCACTTCCCCGACTCTCAGCCCGTGTGTCGCTGCTATTGCCGAGGGTGAAATTCTACATGATTCTGCGGCAGGATTCTCTATGACATTATCAAGAACATACACGAGAACAGCCGGGGGAAACGGACGTAAAGGCAGAGGCGTTGCAGTATAAATTGGTGAGGTGAGTATAGGGTCTTCCCAGAAATTTACAGCATATCAGATCTTCCGCTGTAGACTATCGTCAACCAAAGAAACAACCTGGAACTTCAGCGACGACATCTACAACCATCAACCCTACACTCCAGATCTGTATCAAGACATCCTGAATCCGTGAACATCAATGGCTACCCAGCAGCCCACACAATCCAGCACCCAAAATGTGGGCCCCACATCCGGCAATGCCAAACAGGTCCACGGACCTCTGGGTCATAGAGATGACCGCTACCACAACTACCTCATCGACGCCGGCATGAAAATCAGGAGCCGAACAGGGAGTCGTGCGCCGCGCTCCAAGCGCACATCCCCAACCACGTCCGGCGCAGCAACTCCCGCGCGCGATCACTCGCCTCACCGCCCGGGCGCGGGATCACGGACCAACACGGGACACCGCCACGATTATGAATATCGCAGCATTCTCATCGATGCTGGAGCCAAGCTGCGCGAGATGGCTTCCCACCACGGCTCCAGGCGACACACGCCTGCGCACTCGCCTATCCACACGCCTGCGCGCGCCCTGTCGCCCGTGAGGAGTGCTTCGGATGAGCAGCTGCAGCAGGAGAGGGCGAAGATTGAGGTAAGCCAGCCACATCGGTCTATCTTCCATGGTCGGCTTGGATGGAGTTTTTAGGATTACCGTTAACAAGGATTTTCTGGGATTAGGTACCTGGGATGAAAGAGGAGAGTAAGGTGGCGAAGTGAGCATGGTTGTGAGCGGAGTCTGCGATGCGGTATACCCTCTCTTTTTGTGTGCATGCGGCTTCAGTCCTCGCTGTTATGGGTTTGGGAAGTTTTAAGATAATCAACGACAGTATGGGTGATTTGTGTGTAAGCAAAGGGTTTGCAGGCAGTTTGGCGAACGAGCGTTTCCTCTCCATTCTTTTTCGCTCTTCGTTCTCTCCCTTCGTACGCGAGGGTGTTTCCGAAGACATACTCCGACCCTTGCGTGCTTGGCCGCTTATTATGCAGAGACAATGTAGCAACTTGACAAGAGGACATGCATTGGGTGAAAGCCCCTGGATGCAAGACATACAATGCTTAGACAACGACTGGTGTGCCCGCAGGACGTTTGCGACGGCATGTCAGGGAGGCATTATAAGCTGTGCGCAGCCGATACAGGGCACCTTTGCCACTGTGCACTGGATCCTGATCACGTCAACTTACCGGACTGTCATAGGCAGGGCGACCCCAAGCAACCATCTTGCGGCCTTTGGCCACACACGTAGCCGGCATCACACCGATGGTATGATTGTATGTGTGGGAATCTGGCAGAGACGGTCAGGTTAGATGCTAGTCTGAGGCGGGTCACACTGCTGTTTCACATCACAAAAACGCACCTCTTGCCTAGCATACGCGACACCCGCAAAGCGGGTGCAACGCAGACTCCATCTCACAAACTTAGGACACTTCCCGTCTAGCTCCCCACCATCCTCTTCACCCTCTCCAACAACACCGTACCCTCCCTCCCCAGCTTCCTCTGCCCGTTCGAGCCACCCGTCCTCGCCTTGGCCATAACCTTACGAAACTTCTCCCTCTCCTCGACCTTCTTTAGTCGCTCCCGCTCCGCTTCTTCTCGCGCCTTCCGCCGTTGCTCCGCCTCGGCCTTCCGCTTCAGCGCTGCCTCGTGCTCGCGCTTGAAAGGCTGGACTTTAGGCTTGCGTTCTCTGCGGTCTCTTCGTGGAGCCCGCTCATGATCCTGCGTTGCTTGGTTCTCCTCGTCCGCGGACGGTGCGCTTTGGTTGTCGATGAGGCTCTGTCGGTCTGGATGGGTCGCTGAACTTGATGCTACTTCGTGTGATTTGTGCTTCGGTACATCATCGTCGTCGCCTTCATCGCTATCGCTGGCGTCCATAGCCTGGGCTCTCTTCCTCTCTCTTTCCTCATCTGCGCGAAGTGAAGCAGGAATCGGCAACTCCTCTCGCTTCTCCAGAACATTGCCCGTCTTCTTCAACTTCGCATACTCCTTCTTGATCTGCGCCTTCTCGATCAGACCCCTCTTGATTTCCTGTGTCTTGCGCCTATATGTCCCATCAGGCAGATTTTGCGGCCCAACTCTGAAGCCGCCAGCACGCTTCTTCCTCTCTTCCTGCTGCCGGAGCTTTTTTGCGCCCGGGCGGTAATCTGGTCTTGGCGCACCGCCATCTTCACGTTTGCGCTTTTCTGCCATGTTTGTCTAATAAGGTATGGATGATCGATCTCTACTACTTTATTCCTCTGAGTTGCAGATCTCAGCACCTGCAGTGGCACGGGGCTAGTTCCATTCTAATCGCGGGGCACGAGCCGAGTCGCATCATGCGCGTGGTGTCACTGTGTCAGGCTGACGACCTGCCTGAGCTGCGGAGCAAACTCGCCAGAGATGAGTCCATGCACCGAGTGGGGTCGATGAGTCCATGTAGCCCACTCCTCACTTGGAACTTGACCGCCTCTGCTGTCTGGCCCTTTGTACATACATCCTGTGGTCAAGTACATTCACGCGCCGTAAAGTCTCCCTTTGTCTGAATCCTTACGCCCGAACCCGCCCCGAGTACGCCGGCGGACGAGCATGATTACAGCTGGAGACGACGGCTCATCTCACTCATGTGCCCTGCGCCGCTGCTTGTGTGGTCACGCTCAGGCTAGATCCTGATCGTGGTACAACCTTGGTGGCAAGCAAACACTCTCTACAGCAGTCACCACTCTCACTCCTCCCCATTGATAGAAGCACGATAAGCTCAGAGCCATCGTGGTTCTGAGCGACTGGATGGCCATCTACCATGAGCCGTACGACGCCCCGATGACAGAAAGGGTCAAAACTAATGTGGAAGAGAGTGGCCCTGAGGGGAGAAGGGCGAGCCTCGAAGACAGGCCCGGGAGCACCAGTCCGACAGCCATCTACAATCCATACTATACGGGACGACCAAAGACCCCCGCCAATTCAGCCAGGGCTGGGCCAATCGACAGACAGGAGCTCATTCGAAGGATCAAGAGCAGGGACAGCAGGCCAACTTCTCCAGAGCTAGAGCTGCCGCCAAGCGTCCACGGCAGGCACACACATTCGCCTGTGCCATACGCGACACCTACGCTTCCAACAGACAGTAAACCACAGTCTTCAGAGACTCAGAATGACAATGCGTCGATCGGCATGGAGATCGAAAGGCCGCGCTCGGCGTTGCATCGTGGAGACTTCAGGGAGAAAGAGCATGCCGACTCGGGCTTTGGGCGATTTGTCGATGGCTCCAGAGAAGAACAAGTGCCTGCATTGTCGACATCGCCTGTAGCGCCGTGGCACCCGGATTTCCCACGTGCAGTGTTTCGTCAAGCGCGGGAAGAATGGCGGCGACAACCCAGTCCACCCCGGCTGGGCGTAGCAATTCCGCAGCCTCAACGTGCCCGAGCTGCGTCCAACGCATCACTGGCGGCAAGCTTTGCTTACAAGCCGCCAACAAGTCCTCTGGTGCAATCATCTCGACCTGACACACCGGAACCTGAACAAAGAGTCAAGTCGAGGAGTCCGGAGAAGTCCCGACGACACACCTTTTCGCCACAGTCTTTCCTTCGTGCGCAATCTGGACTTGAATACCCAGCATCGGCACGCGAGTATGGATATCGCCAGCCTCCTGCCTTGCGACAGGAGCGTTCCTACCCGTGCCAGGCACATCAGCCGAGGAGATCATTGAACGCCTTTCAGAGCTTGCCGCATTCACCATTACCACGATCGAGGCGACCATCCGTCCATGAGTCGCCTCTCCACCACGCGCCGATGGTAGGCTCATACGAGGAGTCGATCCTCAGAGGTCGAATGTCCACTACACCATCAAAGCCACTCAATTTTGTGGCGCAAATTGGAGTGCTTGGCAAAGGCGACTGCAAGCCCAATCTGAGATGTCCCCCCCATGTTACCATCCCATTTCCTGCAGTATTTTACAGCAATCCTTCGGCAATGACGACTGAGCAGCCAAGTCCGTACGTGGGTCTCATCGACATTGAGCACAACCTATCAAACCAAGAGGCGGCGAACGAAAAGCGCAGGCACAGGCTACATGCAGCTTTGAGCGATGAAGGCAGCCGTGCCAGCTCCCAAACGCGCGACGACGGCTCAGGCTCGGATCCGCAGGCGCGGAGACGAAGGCGACAAAAGCAGAAGCAGAAGCAGAAACGGCGATCAGGATCACCCAGAGCACCTCCTGGGGGCAGCTACCGCATACCCCAACAGGGTCAGCTGCAGATCGTGCTCAAGAATCCGAACAAGACTGGAGTGAAGCTTTTCTTGGTTCCGTACGATTTGTCAGACATGGAAGCTGGACAGAAGACCTTCATACGGCAGAGGAGCTATTCCGCCGGGCCCCTCATCGATATGCCCTTGACATCGCGGAAGAACTTTGGCACAGACAGGCCTGAAGCGGCTCTCAGTGGCAGCGACGACCCCAATGATCGGCCAATGCTGCGATACTTGATTCATTTGCATATCTGCTGCCCAAGCAAAGGTAGATACTTCCTTTACAAGTCCGTCCGGGTCGTGTTTGCGAACAGGGTACCAGACGGCAAAGAGAAGCTGCGGAATGAGATACAAATGCCGGAGCCGAGGTATAGCGTGTATAAGGCCGGCAGGGACTCAAATGTCGGGCTCGCAAGCGCACAAGCGAGCAGAGACACGATCGCGAGAAGGAGCAATATCGACCCACCGAGCACAGACGACTGGGACAACCGTCGATATATGGCCCGCTCGTTGCCTTCCGCTGCATACGAACAGAGTGCTGACATCAGCTTGCCGATGCAACCCCTGCCATTCCATGTTTCTCGCCCGTTGTCTCCACTAGAATCACGACCGAGCAGCCGACAGATGAGCAACGCGACCTCGGTCATGGATATAGACTCGCAGCAGTCCGACGAGACAGTCTCTCCGCGGTCAGCATTGGCGAGTCCGACAGTACCCAGACATAGAGACGGGTTTGGCGAGGGCAAGGTTTGGAGAAGGCCGGAGGAGCCGTTCAATTTTGATTGGGATACTAGTCGCGAAAGGCAAGTGAGTGGAACTGGCAATGAGAGTCTGTTGAGCAGGAGGTTGAGAGATCTGGCTGTGCAGATTCAGAGGCGGGGTGGTGATGAGAACGGTAGGGGTGCGTAGAATAAGTGGTTGCATGAGGACGTTTGGGTGATGGGTGGCATTTGGGACTACATTGATTTCACAATTATTGAACCATGAAAAGCCATTCGCGAGCTCGATCGATCTGCTTGGCAGGAATGCAAGCTGCCGTCGCCACCCCTTGCCAGGATCTAGAGCATGTATTGGGTAAGGGGTCGTGCGAAAAATGGCTTCCAGTCGTGAGACCTCGACGCTTTGTCTCGCACTATGTTCTGGCTGCCACAGCTGCACAAAATACGCAAACCACCGAAAGTTGCTGACTGGTCATTCGAGTCGCTGGATAATCAAATGTGAGGACGCCTTCAAATGCTGTCAGTGGCATCTGGAAGGAAGGGTGGGTCGTTCCTTCCTCTGAGCCGCTGTTTACATTCTCTCCACAAGCCTTCCTTGCTCTGATCTCGCTACTTTATTACCCTTGAACTTGACATCTTCCTGCACTCACGCGTCCATCACACCCGTCAGAACGCAGCCACGCCATCGCAAGCGCAGACGCCCTCCACAATGCATCTCACCACCGCCATCGCCACTACCTTTGCGTCCCTCTCCCTCGCGCAATCCGGCTACACAACCGCAAGCAACGGCAGCATCACCTGCGACATGCCCAACGCCGCATACTGCTCCGGCACCGGCAGCAACATCATCATCCGCTGCGACGCCAACCGCGTAGGCGAAGCAGGAAACTGTACCTCCCCCCCTCCTCCCATTCTCCCTCCCATCAAAACCCCCACTGATACATCCCGCCTCAACAGGCAACGACAACCTCGCCGGCGAACCCGGAGGCGACAGCTCCGCAACCTGCTGGTCCTCCTGCGGCACCCTGAGCGGCCTCGCCGCCTGCGCCAAGAACGGCACCGTCTACCCGGACTCGGGGCCCCCCTTCGCGAGTAATGCCACGGGCGTATGTCCCGTCGTGAACGCCACGAGTCCCGGCGGTCCTGTCATGAACGCCACGACGCCGTTGATGGGCAATGGGACGGCGGCGAACGGCACGAGCCCGCGTTGTAATTGCACGGAGGGAGGCGAGCCGACGAGTAGTCCTGCCGCGGCGAGTAATACGCCGCCCGCGGTGCCGAGCGCGAGTGCGAGTACGAGTTCCATGGCGTATCAAGGGGTGGGGAGCACGACGTCGGTGTCGATGATGGGGGCGGGCGCCGTTGTGGGGTTTGTGGCGTTGTCGGCGGCTTTGGCGTTGATCTAGGAGAGGCGAGGGTCAGGAGTTTCGGCGTTACGGAGGCGTGTCAGGCCTGGCGCATGTAGATTTAACAATGATTTCATTTCAGCAACGCTCAGCTTGCGCGTGACTTTGACTCCAGACGTTGGTCCGTACAAGAGCCTGGAGAGAAATAGCACTAGCATTACTTCGTAACGGATACTGCACACCACTCTTGACCAATGGTGCCGACACTGCTCACCTAAGTATAAACCGACTCGGTCCAACTATTCACCTGCAGCCCCTTCTCCGCCATCTCGGCATCCCTCAAGAATTCCAACGGCATCCACACCAAATGCCCCCTAATCTTGTCCAACTCCTGCCTCACATGATCAACCGGCTGATACGGATCATATAAATGGCCCGCCTTCCGACTCCCTTTCGCACCGAGGAAACGGTCATACTCCTCGAAAGTCTTGACGTTATCGTCCGGATCAGCATGGAACAGATGCCTGAAGATCTGCGTGTTGAGGGTCGCCTGGTCCGTCCACGTCTTCCACAACTCATCTGAGAGCGGATCGGCGACAAAGTCGTTGTACTCGTCGTTCTGGAACCAGTCGTTCTCGCTATCGCCTGGAGGCTGTGCGTTGGGGTCATTTGTGGCGTCCAGGTCTTGGGCGGGGAGGAGACCCAGGTGCTCGCGCCAGAGCATGCGGCGGAGGGTGGCAGCGTGGTGGCCGGCGACGTATGTTTCGCCATTCATCTTGGACTGTAGAGGCACGGTGTCCTCCATGACTATCGAGAGTTCTGAGTCATGGAAGCCGAGCTGAGAGCGATCGTTGATGTTGCTGGATCCGCAGATCACTATTCTGTCATCGACGATAAGAACCTGTTTGCCAAGTCAGTACCAAATGTATGATCGCTCAAGATCCAAGATAACTCACCTTGCCGTGGATGTACAACTCCTCCTGTACGAAGTTCGCCACTTCTTGGGCCGCCTTTTCCGGATCATTACCGCCATCCTTCTCGCCGCCCCTTCCTCGCCAGGGCTCCTCGCTGACCTTTTTCTCGCCAAGCATGGCATCCTTGGCAATTGACCATTCACTCACGACGTCTGGCTGTCTGCCATCAGTACCGAGTCCGGTGTCTTTCAAAGCATTCTCTAGTCTCTCGCGCTTTTGCTCACGCTCATCGCTGATGGCAGGTCGATTCTCGACGTCCGGATGCGCTGGATCGCCCTCACCCTTGGCACCATGGACACCCTCTGGCATGACAGTCTCCGCCTGTGCTCGCTGCAAGTCTTGATACGATGCCCCACTCTTTTCCTCTGCTTCCTTGAGTGCTGGTGTCTTGTTGATCCTGTCGTACGATCGCAAATTGAAGCAGGAAACATATTGCGTCGGATCGACACCGGCCGCTTTGATCTTACCATATATGGACTCCTCGCCGCGGTTGATTGATTTGTACTGATAGTCCATGATCGCTCTGGTACCCGTTGCAGCGTCGTCGCGCAGATCTCCCGCGAATCCTGGAATGCAGGGTATCATGATGATGACTCTGAACTTCCTGCCCTCCTTGGCTGCTGCCACAACGGCATCTGCAATGGCCTTTCCAATCAGGTTGTGTACCGGCGCCTGCTTATCGCCAGTTGCAGTAATGAAAAATTGGTTCTCGATATATACGTAATGCTTAGCGCCACGTATGATCTCACAGTAAGCATTCTGGATACTTTGCTCCGTCAAGATGCCACTGGACCAATCTGCAGAGCTTCGTACGACCTGAGCATGTACGCTACCCTGACCGTCGACAGCTTTAGCAGTTCCAGACAGTCCCGAGGTGTAAGCCTTGGACTTCTCCGTGACGCCGCCAGACGCAGTGACAGTACCCTCCGTTTTGGGATTGTTTCCAGTCATCATTGAGTTCTCCTGCTTGGTGTCCATCTCCTCAGCTTGCTTGGGCGAGTAGGCATTGGCTGGCATCCCGGACTCGCTCTTGTCCTGCATGAAGCTTGGACGGTGAAATTTGTCGCGAGGATCGTGCTTCTCCCAATAGTCCTCTTGGTCTTTTTTGAACTGGTCAAACCTGTCACGCGGGTCGTGCTGCTCCATGAAGCCTTCACGATCTTTTCGGAACTCATCGAATCTCTTTCCCGCGCCGTGACCGTAACGATGCTGGTGGGATGTATAGCCGTGCTCATCTACGTCTTCCTGAGCGTCGTGCCAGACTTCGTCATTGCCGCCAGCTTCTGTTGAGTCATTGGCAACAAGGCGGCCCTGCCTAGGATTGCCAGTCTTGTGCTCTAGTGGCGACAAGGGGTGGTGAATATAGTCTCCCACTGGATGCTTCGGTCGCTGGACGCCGATCAGATCCTCGTCCTCACCCGTTCGTCCCGTCAAAGTAACCCAATCATATCTGTCGTCTCGCTTGTACTTGTCACGTTTGACAAAGTTCCATCGCAAGACGAAATGCTCCGCGATGTCGTACACACAAGGCCCGATGACGCCCATGGCAACATCGTGCCAAGGCATACGACCATACTCCGCCTTCGATACTTCGTTACTCTTCCAGTCCGACACGGTTTGGAAGTCCATAATTCGATTGTTGTTCCAGTCCTGACCTGGCCAAATTTCTTGATCAACGCCAGCTGGATGCGCATCCGCCAAAGGATGTTGCCTGTTGTCCCAGCGCCCGAAGCACAGGTCCAATCCACCGATGAAGGCCAAGTTATAGTCGATCACGATGTACTTCTCGTGATGAGCCCAATAGAACGTCATGTCACCAGCATTTTCGAAGACATTGTGATCCGGATGCCGCATGACTACGATATTCTTGTAGCCTGGACTACCCTCTGGACAAAGTGCCTCGAGGGCATGCTTCGTGTGCTTGCTGTTGCATGAGATTGCCGCTTCCACTTCTTTGTAAACGTTGACGTAGATCTTGACGCCCCTCTCAGCCGCGCGCTTGAGCACAGTATCCAAGCGCCAATGCTGGTTGGTGGCTGGCGGTCTTCGCAGGAACAGCTCTGGCGAAAGCCACCAGTCCGCGATATATATGGTCTCCTTGGCCCGTTCCAGAGCCACGGAGACAGCATGAAAGTAATCGCGCCCGTCAATGTACCACTTGATCCGATTGCCATCCCTCTCTGGAGCGAATGACTGGAAACGATGTCCTTCTGCGATCTTGGTGCGCTTGGCGTCTGTCGCCTGCTCATGTTCTTCGTCATGGCGATGGTTTTGATTGAAGAGGTTTTCATACTTGCCAATCTTATGCTTCAGATGAATGGCTCCTATCTTCATGTCATGAAGGTGAGTGCCCTTGAGCTTCTGCCTAAGTCCTGGGAACGGATGCCTGAGCTTGTCCTTGAGATCTCGATCCTCGTCGCCGTGACGGTCGAGAGGCCCTTCGCTCACGTGCCGATGCTGTTCTTCCGGGGAGACATGCTCAGTCTTGCCGATTATACCCATGGTCGCAGATGTGGCCAATAGTGTACGGAATATGGACGCGCAAGAGATCCCTGTCCGTACCCGTCGAGCCTGGCGATCTCAGATCTGGTGGGGACGAGGGTAGCGCTAGGTTGACTTGGAGAGTCGGGTAAGGTGAAAGCCTTGCGCGAGCATCTGAGGTTCTATGTATACCTGGAGAGCTCGATGATGACTGGAATTTGCGGCCAAGTCGGACGCTGGAGGACTTGGGGATTACAACGGCTTAATCAACCCCGGCGCGCATGTGCATGGGATCTACTTTGTAGTCCCCAGTCCGACGGGGAAGTTGGAGTTGCCTATTGCGTCATGGCTCCACATTCACGCATCAATCCAACTTGGCAAGGCTTGGCGTTCTTATCATGTTTGGCACCGTCTTTGTGGATTGTGGTTCTTTGAGTTGTCTGTCTAGGTACAACCCTGCGTTGCAGGAGAGACTGCTGGATGAGTGCTATGGTTCCGACACCTTGGACATCACCAATATCGGAGCGGTGCCGCAAGCAATGCCGTAATCTGGATCGTCACTTTATGCACATCTGTGTGGAACACGGTCGGAGGACTGCCGATAGTCGTCAATTGGCAGTCGACTTGTCGGATGGCAAATTCGGGCCGCAGGCAATGAGATCGGTTGAAGTGAGTGGTCAACGCTATGGGGCAATGTGGATATCAGTCTCGAGGCGTCTTAATCATCCAGTATCATTACTCTGAATAGCCCCTATCGACACCAACTCGCTCAAGAAGCGATCTTCCTGCCGAGTCTTGCCGGAATCTCCTTTGAAACCTCTTCAGTCGATCAAACAGTACAGATACGATGCAAAGGCTGCGAAAGATCGCCAACCATCCAAGCTCTACCCTCTGCTCCCCGAACCCACTCAAAAGTCCCATTACCAAGCACAATAGGCCGCCGGAAGCACGATCCCAGCACAAAACACATGTGCTCGCTGTCGACATCTCGCTTTCTGCGCATCGAGAATGCCATCCTGGACCAAGGGACGAGGATCAGCACTTCATTCTCAACGCCAGAAGGGAAAGCTTGGTCAAAATCGACCGCAAATTTCTCCAGCTTCGCGGATGTGCTCCGAATCGCTGGTACGCTCTTCGTCTTCCTCGTCCTGTACCGTCGTCTGACTCCTCGAAATCGTCGATGGTGACATGCGGATTTGGCACTAAATAACGGCGGTCCGTTGATGGGTGCATTTGCTTGAAAAGTGATTTATCTTCTCTTGGACCAATATATTCGAAAAGCCACGCATTGAGCGTGAGCCGTGGCGAGGAGTCTCTGTCGTCAATATGGACATCTGATTGCGGATTTTCATTCTTATCAGCCCATAGGTGGATGTTGTCGTAATAGAAACTGGCCGAAGCATAGCTCTCGTTGTACTCTACGAGGCAGTCATCGATGAACATGCTCGTCTTGACGTGAACAGATGCAGATAGTGCTTGTCGCCAGTCTGGCACCCAGGACGGGAGCTTTGAGGATCCCTCAGTAAGTGGACGTATGGCTGCGCAAGCAAGCACGGCCATCGCGTCTGTCTGGGCTGCATGGCGCGCGATCTTCACGAAGAGCTCGTCCACCGCCAATCTGTAGTCCACTGTAAGCCACGAGAGGCAGTCGAGCCGGTCACAGATTGATCTGGCGTGGCCGCATCCACAGCTGATACCTCGTAGGGCATACAAAAGATCGTGGTCCACCGAGCACTTCGCTCCACGGAAGCGCTGCAAATTCGCAAGCAGCCATTGTTTTGTCCTTATGCCATCCCACAAATTGGCATACTTCATTGGACCACTGAGGTCTCTCAGCCCCGCGGCCTGCATCAGGAATGCGAACGCACGAAAGTCGACAGCATAGTCTCCGAAGAGCACACTTCTCACACGTTGCAAGGCAAATTCTGGTATGATCCACCTGCGACTGAACCATGGCCTGCCAACAATCCAACGTGCAGCCTTCATCAACTCTTCCGAAAGTCGATTATCGTCGGTTCGTTGTTCCCACACAAGGTCGTCGATCGCAGAAGCTACCTGCTTGTCGAGGCCAACACCACTATTGCCAAGCCAGACCAGTACTCGGGTGGAATTGGCATAAATCTGTTCCATCAGGCTCACCTGATGGCTTCGTTCCCGAAGATCCAGCTGATTGATACATATCGCGTCGGCCCACAGCGTAGCTCGGCGCCCATAGATCGTCAAGCGACCGGCATCCAGATGCCCGCGGATCTTCTGAAGCGCAGCATGCAGATTTGCCGTGATTCGAAGCGTCTGGCCATCAATGCGGATCGTGTGAGTGAGGTGTGTGCCTTGGTCATCGGTCTCGCCCCAGACGTAGGAAACAGTTTGATAATATTCCTTCGGCCTTGTGGGAAGACCATCGAGATCGATAGTGTGCATTCTGCACCTGATTGGTTCTTCAAGTGTCTTCGCCGGCAAGAGGTCAATGGTACGTATCGCTGTAGATATCAGTAGCGGCGTGTACCGATAAGCATCTGTATCGAAGTCGTCCCCGTCCCGACTCACATACGCCGAAATTTCCTTCAATGCCTCCTCGGTATGCAAGTAAGGGAATCACTGGTCTTGGATAACGTCGGCATTTGCTCCATGCACAGTGATCAACTCGACCTCGTCATCAACAGCTTCGGTCGAGACATATGTGCTTTTGTTGGTGGATGGACCCGAAGTAGGGGCCATCGCAAGATCCTTTTCGCTATGGTCCATGCCTTTCGTGCGAATGGGTAGATCTGAGATTGTCGTAGCGCCGACAGGGCCGACAGACCCAGCTTTCACCTGAATAAGACCGTCAGATCCCATTAAATCCTCATTATGGTCGATTTGGAGCGAGATCATATGAGTACCTCCTCGGTGTGAGAGACTTCTACACCCAGGATGTACAAAGCCGTACAGCGATCTTGCTTACCTTCGGCCGCCTTTCTGTCCTGTCCGCCTTCCAAGCCTTTGCATTCGATGCAAAAAGCGCCTGCTGCAATTCGACATCTTGATCATAGTTTGAATCGTCCAGATCAGAAACATCCCGAGTTTCCCTCTCTTCATCGTCCTCTTCCCACCGGGTACGCACATTTCCTGACAAGACTTCCTCATCGCCACGCCCTTCGCCAAACTCACGTTCAAGCTCCCAATGATACGCATCCATACTCAAAATGCCATCGCCACCTTCGACATTGCTATTGACTCGGGCCGTGAACATATCAAACATGCCATCGCCACTTTCTGAATCCGTCTCCTGGTCCCAGTCAACTTCGCTTTCCACGACCATATCCTGGGTCCGATTGTTGGCATTGGCACTGGTGCCTGCCATGATGGCCGACCGGTCGGTTCTCTTCGATATGGATGAATGCGCTCACGCACACAAGGTAGGCAGCTTGTAGCTGAGGCTCGATCCAATTCCAATGAGCTACTGTCTGATGGCCACCGTGCCGTGCTGAGTCTCATTCTACCGCATCAATCGGTCGTAGCCCTCGTGGTTCGAGATGCTTCTCTATCGCGGGAAGCATTCATGAATTCCAGTCCTCTGAGATGCGTGGCTGTGAAACTATCTGGTGCGAAACCTACCAAAACGCTAGTCTGCTGCTGCCTGGAGCTGCCACCCTACGACTCACAGGACCAGGAGAGCCGCCAGCGGTGCTGCATAAGGATTTGGTGGTTGCAGACGCGGTCGGTAACAGGGACTGTGATGTGGCGTACCAGTGTGCAGTATTCTTGGAATACAAGTGGTGAAAAAGTATATTATATCATGCGGCGCAGTTGTTGATGTTCAAGCCGCTCTTGGAGTCAAAAGCGGGTCTCTGCATGAGCTTGGAAATAATAGCTCATTAATCAGAATCACTTTGTTGGCATATCCTCTCGGTGTCAGCACTCAGGAGATGAAGTCTACAGCTTTGAAGGCGTATAGTGTGTGTGTGATGCCAACGCGTCGAGCCCGGGAGAATAAGGACGCAAGGGTTACGGCTCTGAGTTCAGCTTTGAGCTCCCCGGCAGAGCACAATCATTACATGCTTCATGCTCATGACTTGGCAGTGCCCTCTCCGGTCGCCTCATCAGCTGTGTCCTCGATATTCTCCTCAGCCGATTCTTCAGCCTTCTTACCACCACCAGTCACTGCACTACCAAGCTCACTAGCCAGATTGTACCCAGTTTTGCCTATCCCCGCCACAGCCTCGTATCCCTGAAAAGCGATTAGCGGCAATTTCTAGAGATTGATGAGTACTGATCGGCATACTGCATTGCCAACAGTGTCTCCGAGATCTTTGATTGTTCCGGCAACCGCGCCAACGCCTTGCTGCGCGAAGTTGCCGGCATAATCGACCGCTTGTCCAGTATAGCCATGAGCTCTTTCTGGCAAGTAGTCCTTTGCAATGCCGTGGGCCGATTCGGTAGTTGAGTCAACATACTGCTTCCCGTGTTGATGGGCAGCGTCTCCTGTATCCTTCACATAATCTGCCCCTTGCTGGTGATACTGCCCAGCTTGTTGCTGGAGGCCTGATGCTTTCTCCTGCGCTGCCTGAGCGTAGCTTTTTGCTGTGCCCTGGGCATTACTTGCCGCGTCTTGAGCAGTATCTTGAGCGTGTTTGGCCGCATCTGGAGCAGAGCCCTGCGCCTGTTGAGCTGCGCCTTGCGCTGAGTTCTGAGTCTGCTCTGCCTCTCCCTGCGCCTGTCCTTGGGCGTCTTGATGAACTGTTTCCCCAGGCTTACCAGGGAATATCTCCAGATTTACCATTGAATTGTCAAGAACCCGCATCTTGGCTCCACCTTGTTGCCTTCTTATTCATGGAGATTACGAAATAGTCAAAAATGGGAATTATGTAGAGATAACTTGCCAGTATTAGACCAGAAACATGCAGGCATGTCGGGCTCTATCAGCCTCATGGCATGACGAAAAGCCACAGCTCAACACGCGGATGTGGAACTTGTGCCTTGAATCGCAACAACTCTTTGGGTAATGGTGGCCTTCCTACCTGTAGCTGTTTGGGGACAAGAATAGAGTTTCGATTGGCGAGCATGCTTTGACAGCTTCGGAGAAGGCCTCGTGGCCGACGCCGTATGACGAGAACCGAGATGCCCCATGGCATGGTGATGGAGGGCGTTTCGCATAGCTGCATGAGTCTGGTATATCAATTCTTTGAGATTTACTCATGGTCTCTGGCGACAGCGTTTGGCTGTGAGATTGGGTGTCCAGAAAGTCATCGTTCTTTGCCCGGCAAGGCCTAGGGATCCAGATATGTGATGTCCATTACGGAAAGACCGTCTCTGTCTGCGCTTTTCATACGGCAATGTAGTGCAGCCAGGAAACCACCAGTTGTTGAACATGCCGTGCTGGCGTTCCCGTGTCTGCAAGCCGGCAAAGACATCGACATGCTGATGTATTGCTATGTGCACGTGGGTGAGAAATGATTGAACGCAAAGAACGGCAGCTAACGGAAGGCTAGCTCAGCCTAATCAACGCTCAATACAGAGCAGACGCGATACGATCCGACTGTCCACAGGAACGTCCTCCCAACGACCACCATGCTCCGCAACCAACCCGTCCGGGTCGGACTCTGGACCATCGGCTCCATAAGTAGCTGGATCTTCCTCACCGACAACTTCTATGAGTTCACGCGCATAACCGGCACCTCCATGACCCCGTCCCTGTCGCCCAAATACCACGAAACCCGCCAAAGCGACTGGGTCTGGTGGCAAGGCCACAGCCTCGGCAACAACCTCCAGCGCGGAGACGTCGTGCGCTTCTTCTCCCCTTGCCATCCTGAAAGGGATACTGTCAAGCGAATCATAGCGTTGCCTGGTGATACTGTGATATTGGATCGGAAGAGGAGACCTGTGAGGGCCAGAGACGGCGCAGACTTACCGGAGAGTGCGAGTTGGGATCGGTGGGGAGGGAAATGCAGGGTGCCGGAGGGGCATGTGTGGGTTGAAGGGGATAATTGGAGGTCGACGAGGGATAGTAATACGTACGGGCCGATTTCGATGAGTTTGGTGCATGGGAAGGCGGTGCAGCTTGTGTGGCCATTGAAGGACTTCGGGACCAAACCTTGGGAGGGTTTTCGGGTGGACACGAAGGTCGTGCCTGGAAACTTGGTCAAGATGCAGGATGCGGAGGTGTTGAATAGGATCTTTCGAGGATGAGCATGGACAGGCGTGGGCGCGCATGATTTGATGGGCAACCACCACTTTTACATGTCGGTTCTCGACTGCGAGATCTTCTTCAGCCCTGGAGACGCTGGTGATGAGTTTCGACCAGGCGAAATCGAGTCTCACGCGGGACTACTGTCCGCCAAACAGCGTCTCGATATCGCAACAAACCGCCTCGGAAGCCGCCTTAGCCGGCTGTTCCGCCCTTTTCTTCCATTCTAGTCTCAGGCTTGCCAGTCACATACTCGATGGCGTCCATGGATGTGGTGACTACACCGTCAAGCTCGCCTCCACCGAGCCAACGGACCATTCCAGCTGCAGACCAGAAGACTCAAACGCAACACTCTCGATCCTCTCGATTTCTACATACGAGGAAATCGCTACTTCAGTCGCCACATCAAGGCTCGAATGTCCATGCGTCGTGCCGCTTATTCCTGCATACTGCGCCTCGCTATTTTTCCTCACAACCACCCAGTACGATCTCCCGGCTTCTCCCTCAATTGCGCCAGAGGGGGGAACCCTCCCCTTCAAAATCCTAGTGGGCCGAAATTCACGTACCGGAGAGCGGAGCGGGCAGTCACCTTCAAAGGAAAGGCCATGACGGTTTATGAGACAATGGCTGGAGGAGCCTACGCAGTGGAGGAGGAAGATCCACTGGAGATCGTGCACCATTGACTCGTGTCGCAGGATCACATCCGAGGAGGACATTTGTACGGCTTTGCTGTACTCTATGTTCCCACTGCAATACTGCCTTGGACTCATATCCACCTGCAAGTACCGTAGCCCATTCTGAACATTACCTCCGTACTACAGAAAGTACTTTGCCCCGCCATCACCGCGGGGTTGTTGGCCTGGCTTATCGATAGGCACGCCGATAAGCGATAGTAGACTATGACACTATGCTTACTCCTGATGATGAGCGCCGGATCGTCCATCGTGTCGCATCATCACCTGATCGTGGGTCCAGATCAGGACAGTGCAGTTTTGTGCAGACGGCTAGCGAGATTCAGGTTGGTTTCAATGCAGTCCCGCTTCACACGTACATGTATCGGTGAACATTTCCCGTTTGGTTGCTAGCGCTCGTGCAATCTGTCTCAGGGTCCGGCAGCCAGCTTGCTGCTTTGTACCTTACCCAGGTACCCACTACCTTTCTCGACACTCTCCCCAATCGCCCTTTTCCACAATTCTCACGCGATACCTCACACAGCTACTGTTCGAATATGTCCGGCCAAGCCTTTCCGCCTGGCGGTACCTACTTCGACAACAAAGTCTCGTTCGCATCCGTGCCCGTCAACGCGAGCAAGGACAATGCCATCGACACGACCAAGTTCCTCGAGGCCTCCGAGTCGCTGAGTAATTTGTTTGATGTGCTGGGCAGTGTGGCCTTTAGCCCCGTCAAGAAGGACATGACGGGGAATATCAAGGTAGGGTGACGATGCTCGGGTCGGGGTGGGAAGGCGTGCTGATGTGTCGCTTGGTGGACAGAAAATCAGGGACAGGCAGCTCGAATCACCTGTCGATTCCGACACGCTACAAGACCTTGTGAGGAACGAGTTGAAGACGAAGAAGCACACGGCGACTGAAGGTCTTGTCTGGCTGGTTCGGTACGCGTCGCACCTTCCTCCAAGCACTCAATGACCCCACTGACCGCTTCCTCTCCAGAGGCCTCGACTTCACGGCCCAAGCCCTGCGCAGGAACCTTACCAACCCCTCCGAAGAACTCTCCGTCTCCTTCCGCGACGCCTACGGCAACACGCTGAAGCAACACCACTCATTCGTCATCAAACCTATTTTCTCTGCTGCCATGAGTGCGACGCCGTACCGGAAGGACTTTTATGCAAAGCTGGGGGATGATCAGGTGAGGGTGGATAAAGAATTGGGGGATTGGTTGGCCGCGGTGGAGGAACGGGTGGGGATTTTGAAGGATTTTTTGGGGAGGAAGGAGGCGAAGTGGTAGGTGAGGAAGGTTGGGGAAGCGTGGGAACGGCATGAGTGCCATATTCGACTCTACCGCAGCCGGCTTTGGGTTCAAAGACAATCGGGCCAGCTTGAGCTGACTGACCCTTATCGACTTTCGAAGGCATAGAGGCGAATTACGGGTTGCGGCTTCCGCTTCAGCAGGACTCACTGCTTCGCTGCCGCAAGAGCAGTCTTCAGCATCCCACAGAAGGATGTGAAGAGCACATAATCCGTGCCTCGCAGCCATCGCACATCCACCTTCTCATCCTCGCAGGTAATCTTGACAGCGAGCGCCACCGTCTCGACATCAGAATCCTCAGCTTCCTCATCCCTACCCACCTCTCTCTCATCCCTACCCACCTCCCTCTCGTCCCCACCCACACGCGCTTGCACAAACTTCTTCTTTCGTCTCGCAGCCCGTGACCACACATTCTCTCTCGCGTCAACAACCCCAGTCAGCACACTCTCCCGCCACAGCCACCTCACATCCAGCTCCCTAATCGTCTCATTGATCCTCTCGCCTGCCGCTCTCGCCTTCATCGATGGCGCAACAACAGTCTGAGCCGTCGGCGGCGGCAGCACAGCAAGCACCAAGCCCCCATGCCTCGCCACATCATTCCTCGGCCGATACTCCCCAAAACTCCAAGCAATAGCCCACCTATTCGTCCTATACCCCGCTTGCAAAGACGTGACGGCAAAATTCGTAATCTTCAACTCCTTCAGCTTCGCTACAATCTGGTGGAGACTAGGAAGCCTACCGATCATCGCCGTATACCACTGCACTTTCCCCCTCAGCTGCAAACTCTCCTCAATAATGCGAGAGACAAACCCGACTTCGCCACCCTCACAGATCATCTCGTTGGCCGACCCTGTGCAGACGGCGGACGGCGGCGCCGCCTTGTTAACATACGCGGTCGCCATGTCCTGCTCCGAAGCGTAAAACGGCGGGTTCGTCATGACGAAATCCAGACCCTCCACCCCCATTGCCTGCAGCGCTACGAGCGGACCACCCGGCTCGGACTCCACCAGCCTGATCCGCTCCTGGAGGGCGTTCGCATCGACGTTCTTCCGCGCCCAGTCCAGCGAATGCCGGTCGATGTCCGAGCCGAGCAAGCGCCATCCCGGGCGCGTGGAGCAGGCGAGGAGCGGGTAGATGCAGGATGCGCCGACGCCTATGTCGAGGCCGCGGACTTGGCGGGCGGGGTCGTAGTCGTCGGTGGGGTGGGTCGGGCTGGTGGTGTCGAGGAGGTGTTGGATCCAGTGGGTGTAGTTCCATCGGACGGGGATTGGGGGACAGAGACGGTCGGGTGGGAGGGTGAGGGTGAGGTTGAAGTCGTGGGCTAGGAGGGCTTTGGTGAGGTGTCTGGGGGTGGGGGGGTTAGTGTGGTGGGGTTGGTGATGGGTGGGGAGGCGAGGCGGACTCACTGGAGGACGTCGGGGTTTTGGAAGTCGATTTTGCGTTGCTGTTTTCCGAGTTTGGTTATGGCGGCGAAGGCGGCGTCGTGAGCTGCTAGTTTGTCGAAGTCGACGTCGCCTTCGTAGTAGGGTCTACCGCCGGGGGTGGTGGAGGTGGGAGGAGTCATGTTGGTGGAGGTTGGAGGTGGGGATACAGCGGGGAGTGTACTGCGATAAAGATGTAAGGTCAAAGTCGAGTGGATCAGGCAAGGCAACATACATGTACCGCATAGACGAACTGGCTGCTGGCGTCGAAAATATCTACATCACAGTATGGTACAAAATTCGTATCGACATGATTGTTCTCACTGTTGGACCACTGCTCATACCACACATGACCAACCGAATGATCCATCGAACGACGGCACGCCTGGTTCGTCTCCAAGTCGTACTTCGTTCAGACTCGGCACTTGGTCCGGCGCGTAATAGTTCAGGAGCGCGCTCATATCCTCTTCATCCATCTCGCATAGATCTTCTAAGCTCCATTTCACACATACTTTCGACATCCTGCGATCTGTCAGTGCCTGCACATAGCATGACTCCCATGCGATCGTGAACATACCATTGCATCCTCTTCGGCCCCTGCTCCTCCCCAGGCGCGATCACCCTCAGCTTCTTTCTCAGCGCACCAACCTTTGTAATCGCATCACCAATGTTTGGTGGCAGGCTCGCGGCAATCTTGCGGCGCACTATGTTTGCCATCTTGGGCCCATTGCCATTCGTGCTGACCATGATCTGCAACGGCCCATCTCGATGCACGCTGCCGAAGTAGAAATCGCATTCCGGCGGGACGTCCGCAATGTTGGCCGCTATGCGCTTCTCTTTACAAAGCCTCCATATCCGGGACGAAGCCTCCGGATCGTCGACAGCCGTGAGCACCATTGTTATAGCCGGGTCGTCCAGATCGGTGGGCTCGAACAATCGATCGACATATTCGACCTGGTTCTGCTCGATGCGGTATGCGACTTCTGGGTTCAGGCCTTCGCGAGGGCTGATGACCGTGACTTTGGCATCGGCGTTCAGCAGGTTGAGGATACGGCCTGCTGCGACCTGAGCTGCTTGTCAACGTCAACAATCAGAGCTGCGACGAGGACGATGGGCTGCTTACCTCGCCGCCGCCAACCACCAGGACCTTCTTGTTCTTGACCTGCCAGGCGAGGATCAGCGACCCGCCGCCTTGCACTTCTGGGAACTTGTGGCCCATGATGGTGTGTAGTAAGGTGAAGGATGTGAGGAGTGGAAGTCGAGCACCCTGTGCATCTAAGAAAGCAGAAGCAGAGTCCGGAGATCCAACGCTCGCATGTGAAAGCCCAGCCTGAGCTCAGATCGCCAAATGTCGTGGTCTTTGCAAGTCAGTACCTCGTATTAATAATTTACCTCCAGGAGGTGGGAGGGAGGGAGTTCTGCATTTTCATGTGCAAGCACGACGGGTCTGACCTCTCTGACATCTAGCGCATGCGGATGAATAGTCTTCTCGGGGTCTCTTTCTGCTCGCCCGTACATGTATAGTACACATGCTGCAGTGACGCGGAATCAAGGACATTATATATTCCGTCCAAGTTGCACGCGGCCATCAACTCTGTCAAAACGTCCTGCATGATCGTCGTTGCTCGCGTGGCGCCGACTGGGTTCCCGCATTTCGGTCCGGAGAGCTGGGTCCGTCCTTGTCCTGGAGCAAGTCCAGCCAGCGACTCGCACCAGCTCCAACGCGACTGGTTTGGAGCTGATTCGGAGCGGCCGACCATGGGCACAGCACGAGGACGGGTTTGACATGGCTGCCAGGAGAAGCCTGGGCGGTGGGAGAGTGCTAGGGACGGGACAATCCTTGGCCCCTCCGTTGCCCTCGAAACCGCTACCCCCAAGACCTACTGGCATCCTATCGCCGTCGGACAGCTCAGTCTCTCTAAGCTCGCAGACGTCCAGTACACTCATCACCGAGAATGAGGACATCGCATCGAGGGTTGCTCTCGACGGGCATGGCCCGGCCCATGCGGCAGCGCGAGCGAGCTCGAGGATGGTCTGTAGGTGGATCAGGATATAGCTTTGGCACTCGATATGTGATGCTGATGCTGTGTCTGCTCAGGCCCGATATGCAGCGAGGAGATGATGACACTGCTTCAGCTGAATAGGTAGGTAAGCTGGCCTCTGTTTACAAGACAACCAGCTCGGATGGCGCCTGACTGTGCCGCAGGCATATCGACGACAATCACGCCAATCTTGAGGAGATCGAGCAGGACGAGGCGAAGACTTGGTTCAAACAACAGATGGTCAAGGCCAAAAAGTTCCAGCCGCTGCAAATGCTGAATCAGAAACTGCGAGGGCTGGAGGTCTTCGAGTCCAACAACGATGTTGCGCCGGTCGGCATTGTGTCGCAGAGGCAGGGCAGTCGCAACGCATCGCCTGCACCGCTCCCTCGACCGATGGATGCCCCGCCTAATCCGGACGACATTATCACAAAAGCGCATTGGCAACGCCCTACTGGTTATGACGCCTGCTCAGATCCGCTCTGTGGAAAGAGGTTAGGTGCCGTGGCAGGTCAAGTGAATTGCAGACATTGTGGAAAGCTCTTCTGCGACGAGCACACGTTGTATCAAATGAGGCTATCAAGATCCGCGCAACATGAGCCTGTGCGTGGCCTGTGGTATCGAGTCTGCGAGACATGTTTCAAGAGCCGCCCAGGTTACAACGACCACACTGGTGCTGAGCGCAATCATACAGACTTCTTCCATCGCGCGAGGCGGAAGACCGTGGATAAGCAATACTTGGAGACCAGCAGGCTGGAGACGCGCTTGACTCGCCTAACGCAGCTGCTTGCAGACCCTCCTCCGGACCCCAACTTGAGTACGGGCAGCACACTTTGGTCATCAATCGCTGGCAATAAAAACTATATCCGGGCTCTTGAGCAATCCATTGTACCCTGGGAAGATGACGCCTCCGTCAATGAATGCCCGTTCTGTCAGCAGCAGTTTTCCCAATATACATTCCGAAGGCATCACTGTCGCATATGCGGGCGTGTAGTTTGCGGCGATCCAGCCACCGCATGCTCCTCAGAAGTCGGGCTGGACGTCGATACAAGTAAGTCGAGTTCTACTTCCGTCTATCAAGCATGACTAATCCCGTGCAGTCACTGACGACCTTTCAGAGAAGGATGTTGGTAAAGTGGCCGTTGACATCCGCATGTGCAAGGATTGCCAGCGAACCATCTTCAGCAAAGCCGACTTCGCGCGAGAACTCGCAACGGAGACACCAGATCAACGAGCTTACAACAATCTTGTGCAGTTCGAGCATGGCATCAGACTGCTTTTGCCGAAGTTTCAGCGCCTCTTGATGACCCTGCAAGATCCGGAAAGACCGCCTACACCTGCACAGTTGGCGGATGCTGCCAAGGTGCGTAAACGGCTCACTGATGCCTTCACTCAATATGACTTCGCGGCACGGCGCATACGGGATCTGCCTACAGAATCTCCAACTCAGCAGCGTCTGCAGAAAGCTGTATATGCGCAAGCCACAAACTTTCTGCATGTCCACATGTTGCCTTTGAAGTCAATACCAAAGATCATGAAGCATGCCACTCCAGGAGGCATGCGCGGGGGAGCAGGTGTCTCCAACGGCAAGCCTCAGGGCGCTCTGGCTGCTATTAAATACAACGAGAGCGTGAACGGCAACGGATCGAGGCCAAGTAGCAGTCGGGTCAGTAGCTCGAGCTCGGCTGCTGTGACTGCTTTGGAAGCTGAGGAAAAGTCGCTGAGGGAGCGTCTGATCGTCTTGGAGGAGCAGAAGTTCATGGTGTCCGAGATGATTGCGGATGCCAACAAGCGTCGCAAATTGGATGAAGTGGCTGCTTTGTCGCAGAACGTTGATGATCTGAGTCGGGAGGTCGACCAGATCCAGAGCGAGCTTGCACAAATGGACTTTGCAGGCGCTTATGCGTTGGATCAGGGGGCTATCAAGTGAAGCTTAGGCCATGCAGTGGATCTGAACCATGGTAGAAGCCGGCAGCTGCATCAAGCTTGCGCAGAAGGCGGTCGTTGGACTTTCAAGCTTCCTCCGTCTTGGTCGAGAAGACATATACCCGCGCGTGGGTCGCTTGCAACAAGAACATATCTAGGTTTCGCGTCGCAAAGGAGCCGGGACAGCTACACCTGGAAAACCGACCCGAGCGATCGATAGCAACAGTCGGAAATCAGTCTCACCCTGCTCATTCGTTAATCTGTTTGACAAGGGCAAATCGATCGACAGGGAATCCCAAGCAGCAAGTCGAGCGTATAGGACGGAGTGTCAAGCGCTGCTCGCTGGACGGCATAGCCAATCCTCGACAATTCCTCGAGCCTGATAGGTAGAAGACCATCTGCCCCGTTTCGCAAGACTCAATGTATCCTCAAATTGGGATGCGGCAGCGATACAGTCTTCTTGTGTTTTATCGAGCAGACCTACATTTTGGGTGCCGCAGATGGGATGCCTAGGCTCCCAACTGGAGTCATATGAAGTCGTAACCATTTTCTGACTCCCAATAGAGTGCAAGGCGCGGACTTACTGTCCTGACGGCGAGGCCAATAGCAGGCAGACGAAGACAGTATGCATACATGTCCCAGGGCAACTCTAATGTCATTCTTCTGGAGCAACCAGCCGTCATCGTTTCGTCGAGATCGTCGAATCTGGCGGCCTTTGTGAAATTCGCCAGATACATGGACGAATGCAGGTCAAGACACTGATGAAGGCGTCGCGCTTGAGTGACATCGCTCTCTTGTCCATGCCGATCTGATCACCACCACAACGCGTAACGCGTGGCAGGTGGCTAGTGGCGTACTATAGTGATAACCGGCGAAGGAAGGAAATGTTCCGGTTAAACGGACGGAGCACAGACTCCCGTGCGGCTCATATGTCGATCTATGCGATCACCAACGTCACTTGAGATTTACCAACACGTTGTGCCACTACCTTACCATTCCATACAGTGAGGACGGGTTGTACGGCAGGAGGAGGTAAGGGCGATGACGCTGCGGCACGTGTAAAGTTTGTACTCAGGTAAGGATATACTGCGTGTGGTTTCCTTCTCATCCTCCCGATCCTCTATGATCCACCAGGCAAGATGTTGTTCAGCAAAGTGACACCCAGCCTGGCATGGGCATCCTATGCCATTGCGCAATCCACCTCCCTACCAGCCATTGCAACGGCCGGTCTGGTCCAGAACAGCACAAGATACTCGACTCGCCTTCGGGTCGACAATGGTACCTACGGACCTTTAATCGAGGAAGTCCACTACTACTACGATCAGTGGCCGATCGGCATTGCCGTGGCATCTGACGGCCGCATCTTCACGACGTACACTCGCGGGTCTTACAACTACACCCTCGGCGTCGTCGTGAACGAAACGGCCGAAGAGCCATACCCCAGCGCAGCCCTCAACCTGCCAGTAAG
Source organism: Teratosphaeria pseudoeucalypti (assembly GCA_013403795.1). Classification (NCBI taxonomy): domain Eukaryota; kingdom Fungi; phylum Ascomycota; class Dothideomycetes; order Mycosphaerellales; family Teratosphaeriaceae; genus Teratosphaeria; species Teratosphaeria pseudoeucalypti. Next base: position 17,594 of record JABBMZ010000138.1, on the reverse strand, counting down.
CGAGCTCAACACAACCTGGCACGGGATCCCCTTCGGTTCCGGCAACAGCAGCGCCTTCATCAACGTGCAAGCCGTCTACATCACCAGCCAAACCTCCACCCGCCCCGAGACCCTCTGGGTGCTCGACACCGGCCGCCCCACCGTCCACAACGCCCAAGGCGACCCCTCCATGCCCTACGCGCAGCCCGGCGGCCCCAAACTCGTCGCCGTCAGCTTGTCCAACAACACCATCTACCGCACCTACACTTTCCCCGCCGACGTGCACTACCCCGACTCCTACCTCAACGACCTGCGCTTCGACCTCCGCGCCAACGTCACCGGCACCAGCGGACAGGGCATCGCCTACCTGGTCGACAGCTCCAACGAAGGCCGCCCCGGCTTCATCATGGTCGATCTCGGCACCGGTGACAGCTGGCGACGTCTGAGCGAAGACCCCTCGGTGCTCCGCGGACCGCAAGATCTGCCCGCCTACCAGGGCCACCCCGAGTACCTCCGCATGAAGGGCATGGCGACGCAATGGCAGCTGGAAGGTCTCGACGGGATCCAGCTCTCCCAGGACGGGAGTAGGATGTACTACAGCCCGCTGTCGCAGGACACCCTGTACTCGATCCCCACCGCCAACCTGCGCGAGCGCGAGCCGGATCATCTGGCGGAGATCCACGCGCATGCCAACGTCAGCAACCATGGCCAGCGCGGCGGCAATGCGAACGGGTTCGAGGGCGACAGCAACGGGCTGATCTACCAGCTGATGCCGACGCACAACGCCATCTTCTACTACGACCCCCGGGAGGGCGAGACGCAGCCGTTCGTGGAGGATCCGCGCATCATCTGGCCCGATGGCGCGAGTGTCGGCTTCGATGGGTATATCTACATGAATATCAACCAGCTGCCGTACCAGCCGGACTGGAACAATGGGTATGTCCCGCCTCGCTTGGAGAATCTGGGGGTTGTGGTGGCTAATCCGTCTTCACAGACAAGATTTGCGCGTCTATCCAGGCGCGATCCTGAGGTGCAGGCTGCCCGACAATGGCACCAAGAACACGATGCTCTATGCATAGCAAGGCGACCCGATCGTCGATGTACCGTATATACATAAATCTCACACGATCAACGTGAATAGAAACGAAAGTGGAAATGAATAATGCCGTTCTATACACCTTCATCTTGTCTCGAGGGGCCTAGCATGGCAGGCACAACTGCACACCACCCGCCTGAAGCACAGAACGAGGTATCTCATAATGTATGGTATCCCAGCGCCCAACAACGCCCAAGCTCCCGACCCGGACGACTCCCAGCCTTCGCACACCTCCGCTCTCGCATCTCAAGCCAGCAGGAGCACATGCTCTACTGTCCCTGCCTCGACTTCCGATACAGTTCCTCCTGCTCCGTCTGCATCTCCGCAAGATGCTGACTGACCTCCTCGAGGATCTGCGCAGCCTTGGCATGATACTCCGCCTGCGCCTTGGCCAACTCGGCGACGTTCCGCAACGGCTCGGGCGTGTCCAGCGCGTTGCGCATGACACTCGTCGCCTCGTCGACCTTCTCCACAAACGCATCCTCCGCCTGCTCGATGGCCCGACGCTGCGGCTCCGTGTAATTCTCCTCGTGCCTGCCACCCGCCGAAGCTCGGGCCTTGGCGGCATCGAGCTGCAGGCGCGCAGTCTGAACCGCTGCGCGGGCTTTGTCGGCGGCTTTGAGGTTTTGGTTGAGCGTCGCGCTCCAGCCGGCGAGGAACTTGGCTTGGATCGCCTCATCTTGCTCCAGACGGGCTTCGCCGACTTTTTCCTCGGCGATGGCGAATTTCTCGAGGCCTTGGGCGAGTGGGTCGGGCTCGGTGGAGCCTTGGGGCGTGGCCATGGAGAGGGCTTGGGAGCCGGCGAGGGAGGCGCGAGCGATGGCATGGTTGAAGGTTTTGGGCTGGGGGTTGGCGGACGGAGGGGCGGTGAAGGCGGCTTGGGCTTCGGCGGCTGAGCCGGCTTTGCTCAGAAGGTTGACCTGGATTGATTGTGGTCAGTTGATTGGTTGCCTGGGCGTGTCACGTATGCGATAGGGTTGATGCGCACCTTCTCCGAGATGCTCTTGCCCAAGTCCTGGAAGCTCTCGCGGATGTTGGGCGGGTAGTCATATGCTTCGTTGGCATACTGGCTCGTGGCGGCCAGCAGCTTCTGGTGGGTCTGCTTGAGGGCATCGATGCGCGTTTCCAGCTCGATGTAGTCGTGTGGCAGTTCCGTCTTCTCGCCAGCATTACCAGTCTGCTCGCGGAACCACTGTTGGCTGCGAGCGGCGAAGGGCGTGACCGAAGAGGAGACAGTCTTGCCGAAGTTCTGGAAGGTGGAAGCAAACTTGTCCATAGTGAAGCTGGCGAGAGGGGTCGCGCGGAGGGGTGCGAGCGAGGTCGAGGGTGGACGGTTGGGAGGGCGGAGATGCAAGGCGGTGATTGTGCCGATCTGACTCGCGATCAAGTGTGGGCTGAGTGATGGGTAGAAGAGGAAGCGGTAGAAATGACAGAGGTCGAGGTTGACGTAGAGCTGTCGAGGTCGCAGTTTGTTGACTGATGAGATGAGTGAGACAGGGCTCCGGATGATCAGCGGATCCGTGCCGCGCCCGCGTCCTCCTCTTGGTGAAGTTGCGTGTCCACCTCACGTTGTTGGACTTCGCCGAGGATCCTCAGTTTCTCGAGATGTTGCCTCTCTGACAGCCATCGGTCAATGCTCCTGAAGGCCAGGAAGCATGCGAAGAGAGCGATCACGATGCCAAAGGTCACCAGGTCGGAATACTCCGATCGCTCCGAGAGCCACTTGGAGAGCTTCAGCAGTTTGAGTATCTTGACAGCAGTGTCGAGGTCAACACATGTATCCATGCCCCGTCATTACATGTATATGCATGTCTCCGCCATGGAGGCGTCTCTGGAGCGCAGCAGTGAGGTACTAGTAGTCGGCTTTGCTTGCCCATGGGCGGTGTTTGCAATTGCTACCTGAGCCAATGGTTCCTGAGGTCTACTAGTAGCATGTGAGATGCAGAAGCGCAGCAGTCACGACAACCGCTGCCCGGAGAGCTTTCCCAAAGCCCATGGTCGCAGTATCTTACATGTCATCGAGCGGTGGGATCGAAGGTGATGAACAGGAATCGCACTTTTCAGTATTGCATAGCCTGCAATCTACATCTATCATGACACAAAGGGAATCATCATGATCTGCTCAAACCATTCCGCCTCAACGCCATCTTGGATGCACCCGTGTACCAGAACTCTGTAGCCCATCAAAAGACTACCATCATTTCATTACATCAGAACCCCCCACAAGTCTTTCACGCACACCACTAGTCATCCTCGTCAGAGAACACCTCCTCACCACGCTTGCGGCGGGCCATGCGGTCCTTCTTCTTCTTGCGCAGCTCAGCCGAGGAGAGCTTAGCCTTCTTCTTGGTGCTCTCGATCTTGTTACCCATGGCATCGAACTTCTCTTCCTCCTCGCCACCCTGCTGCAGACGCGGACCAGAGCCTTGACCCTGCACCCAGTTGTGACCGGATGGAGTCATGCGCCCGTCCATGACCGCCCAGACCTCCTCGGTCAAGTCCTTGGTGAACTCGGCAGAGTGGGTGATGATGATCACACCACCCTCGAAGGACTTGATGGCCTTCGAGAGAGCACCCAGGGAGTCACGGTCGAGGTAGTTGGTCGGCTCGTCAAGGACGATCAAGTGAGGACGCTGCCACGAGCAGGCGGCGAGCACGACCTTGACACGCTGGCCACCGGAGAGACCGCGCATGCGCGAGTGAGAGACAAGCTCAGCGTCGAGACCGAAGTTGGCGCAGTGAGCCTCAATCTCCTTGCGAACCAGAGGCCTGAACTGACCGCTGGCTAGAGCCTCCTTCTGGTCCACCTCGGCGACCATCTTCTGGTGAGAGGCGATAAGCTCGTTACGTGGGATCCAAGCGTTGTCAGCAGTCATCATGGGCGTCCACCTCTCGTTCTTCATGCCGACATTCTCACCAAGCGCGAAAGAACATTCGTACTCGTACGAGTTCTTGAACTTTCTACGCGAGTGAATCCCGATGACCCGACGCTGAGTACCCTCAATCTTGTAGATCTTGTCCATAGCCTTCTCGTCCTCTTCGGTGACGATCTTGTTGGCACGGTCCATGGTCTCACGGTCTTCACCGGTCTGGAAACGCCACTGGATGTACTCAGACGGGGTCTTGTCGAGGTGGTGGTCAATATGGGCGAAAGCGTGCTGCTTGATGTACGCGATACGGATGTTCTCGTGCTGGTAGACGTCACCAGAGGTTGGAATCAGCTCACCAGTAAGCACGTTGACCAGAGTCGATTTGCCGGCACCGTTGGGGCCAATGACAGCGATACGAGAGCCGAGTGAGCATTGGAAGGTGATGTCCTGGATCTGGGGCTTGGAGGTGCCTGGGTATTGGAAGGTCATGTTGTTGACACGGACAATGGCCTTGGCCTTGGTCTTGACACCTTCCAGGAAACCGGGCTCCGGGAACTTGAACTCCATCTCGGATGCACCGAGCTCGTAGTAGGACTTGGCAGACGGCACACGCTTGACGAACTCGCTGAGCTTGCCACGGTAGCGCTTAAGCTTGAAGCGCTCGTAGTGGATGACGTGCTGGACAACATTGTCCAAGAACTTGCTGTCGTGAGAAATGATGATGGATGTGCAAGGCGAATTGGTAAGGTAGTCCTCGAGCCACTTGACGTTCTTCACGTCCAAGTGGTTGGTCGGCTCGTCCAGAAGCAGAATGTCGGGCTTGACGAACACAGCGCGGGCAAGAGCCAGCTTCATCTTCCAACCACCAGACAGAGCGGTGATCGGGCCATCGAGCTGCTCCGGCACGAAGCCGAATTCGACCAAAGTCTTCCTGACTTCGTCCTCGGTGAGATCGACACCGGACTGCTTGAGCTTCATCACAGTCCACTCCATGACAGTCATCTCGGTGTCAGCGGCATCAAGGTCGTGCTCAATGTAGGCAGTCTTGACCTCGTCCTGCTTCGGGAAACCCTCGACTTGCTCGTTGTTGATAGCGCGCATCAAAGTGGTCTTGCCGGAACCGTTGGGGCCCAGAAGACCGTAACGCTGACCACGCTTGAGCCGCAAGTGGGTCTGGTTGAGCAGGATTTTGGCACCGTAGGCCAAGTTGAACGTGCAGTTGCAGAGATCCTCGCCCTCCTCCTCATCTGGCTCGACTTCGTTCTCCTTCTCGGCCTCCGGCAGCGAGCGCTTGCGAAGGTCTTCTGTGATTTTCCTCGACTCTTGCGCGTCACCGAGCATGGCAGTCAAGAAAGGAAGGACGTTGAGCGTCCAGGAAGAGCTGTCGAAGTTCTTCTCGTCGATAAGTTGACCGCCGATGGCACCAATGTACGTCAGAACTGGGTCGAATTTCTCGATAGCGGCCTTGTGCTTGCCGCTGCTGAGGATGTCCTTCAAATGGCCCTTGATGGTGTCAATGTCGCCGGCGTGTGAGACCTCCGGGATCTTGCCATTGACAACATTGCCGACACGGATAAGAGTGTCCAGACCTTGCTTGGTCTTTTCGCGGGCCTCGGGATCAGCCAAGTTGTCGTAGTTGTCCTTGAGCTGAGGCATGAGCTTGGGCAAGAAAGCGGCAACGATATTGGGGTCCTCGACAAGCTTGCACATGTTGTCGATGATGACAGCAGATTTGCGCTTGATGGCAGTCTCACGCTCCTTGAGACCACGCTCGAGAAGCGGGACCATGATGGCGAGGGTTGGCTCGTGGACGTCGGTGACGAAAGTAGTAGCACCGAGCAAGTGAACGGTCTCCGGTACATTCTCTGGCTTCGCGATACACTTGATAAGCTCCGGAATAAAGCGCTCAATGTCCTTGTTGGAGATGAGCTGGCAGACCTTCTCCATGGTCTGGTATGCCCGCTTCTTGACCTCTGGCTTAGTATCCCACATGGCCTCTGAGACGATTGGAATGAGATCCGGGACGAGGTATGCAGTCTGTGCTGGGGATGAGTCGCAGAGCGCCTCGATACACTCGAGATCGGTCATCTTCTCGGGCCATTTTTGTGCGTTGCGGATCGAGTGGACGTAGTGGGGGATGAGCGCCTTGACGGCGTTGGCGTTGACAGCCTTGGTGATGGACAGCGCAGCATCCTGCGCCGCAACCTTGACGGGTGCCATCTTGTCGCCGACCGCGGCCAGCACGTTCGGGAGCAGCTCGACCAGATATGGCTGCACAATGGCGGAGACGTCGGAGTGCTTCGCGATGGCGGCGATGGCCTCGCAAGCATTTTGCCGTGCGTTCGCATCCTTCTTGTTGTTCAAGCCCTTCTTCAGGCTCTCGACAGCCTTGGTGGGCGCCTCGTGCTCTTCAATCTCGCCGTTGATGAAGGTCGCAATCTCCTGGGAGATGCCCTTCGCCTCGTCGCCGGGCTTGCTGACCTGGAGCTTGGAGAAAAGCTCCTCGAGCACCTTGGTGCTCTGCTTATTCTCCTTCTTGACTTGAGCCTCGCTGGCCATATTGTCGGTATCAGAAGGGTATGGGGTGGAGTGAAAGGAGAAAGGTGGGCTGAAAAGCGGCGAGCAAGAATTTGTATGAAAAGCTGTGGGGGCAGCGATCCAAAGGGTCCCGGTAATCGATAGGGCGGCCCGTGCAAAAGTGGCCCTTTCTGATTTCGGCTGTGGGACGAAGGATATGGGTAACAAGCGTGCGGGTGGTCGTGTCGAGGTCCACTGCTCGGTATATCAAAAAGCTTGGTCTGCGTGCGCAGTGCGGACAGAGGGGTGCATAGCACACTCGAATGAAGGCCAAGAAATGGATTCTGTTGATTTTCGAGATTCGGATGGTGAGGCTAGCGCCGGGCAGTCCCGCCTCAGAACTCTTGCCACTTGCCACTTGCCACCTCCCAGGCCAGGTACCGACCAGATTTTACGCCCACCCTTACTCCTATTAAAGCACTACAGATGTGATACGGTCATAAGGTCAATTGAGAGCCATCATGTCCGGTGCTATGGCCCTGAAACACTGCATCTATCTCGAGATCGCCCTCGCCTTCTTTGGGCAACATTGTCCCGCCTCTGATGCAAACCAGTCGACGGGAGCAAGCCGACCACGTTTCTGTAGCGACCGCAGTCCCTTGGGAACATTCGCATATGCCACCCGCTACCATATGTCGATGTTCAACTGCTCATCCACCTCGACCGCACGATTACCCTTGCCATCATCTACAACCGCGGCATACGCTATGTTGAATTGCTTATTGCATTTGGCACCTGTCGTGGCTGGCAGTCAGTTATACAAACCTCTGTCCAGGAGTAGTCACGGTAACGTCCACACGTACATTGCATACTCCCACAGCCACCCAGCTTCACGAACGGAAACAGACAGCAGGGGCACAGCCTCGCGCCCCTTGCCAGCAGATCATCAAGTGTGGATTGATCAGGCAGCTCTTCCGGCACATATACCTGACTCTGTGCTTCCTGGTCCAGTTCTTCTAGTCTCTGCGTGTCCTTACGACTAACGAACATCCTCAGGTCGACCGGCTCCCATGCGATGCCACAAGCGGGACATCCAACATCAAGCAGTCTCTTGCAATCAAGTTGCGCACTGATCGCGGATGCAAGGCACAGCTTGCAGACTCTATCGGCTCCAGTGAGATGCGGCTGACAGGTCCATGGCAAGTATTCAGAACTGATAAAGTCTTCCGAGGTTTTGGTCTCGCAACAATAATTGCACTCGTACTTGAGCTTGTTTGATTTGAACAGCGTGAACTGTGGTGTGCAGAGCTGGAGAGCTGCTTGCTGCTCCGGCGTGCGAGATTCCGTTCTTGTCAATTTGGCTGCTATACACATCAAAATTGTGCTGGCGTTCATGGCTAAAGCGGCATGGTTGGATCTAGAAGAGGACTGTAAGTGAGGACAAACATCCAGATCCGAGTTGCTAAAGATATTATTGTGGGCAAAGCGGTACTCACCAGGCTGTTGTTCCGGCTTTTACTTTGTCGCGTGAGGCATGGCTGCAGGCATCACCAACGTGGCTAATGCGGACGAGCATTGGCTACGGCTTGGAAACACTCGACTGCGTTCAGCCAGTAACCTAAGGTACATGTACTTGAACTTGATGCTATTAATACACCTACAGCTTGCTAGCTTCTCCCTCCTTCGAGATCTCGATGACAAGCTTGCCAAATTGCATGCCCTGCTTCATGTCCTCAAACAATCCGTTGATGCCGTCGAAATTTTCAATACCATTCACCACGCGCGACACCACCGGCTTGAGGTTTTTGGACTCCACAAACTTGACCATATCTGCGAACTCCTTTCGAGAGCCCATAGTCGAGCCGCGGACGTCGATGTTACGCATGACGGCTGCCATGCTGTAGTTGATCTTTGGGCCAAGAGTCATGCCGTAGGAAACGATGACACCGCCAGGCTAGGTGCAAACGTTAGTAGTGCTCCAAGAGATTGCACTTGCCGCGCTCACCTTCATGATTCTTATCCCCTGGTCAACTACGTCACCTCCCGCACCGTCAATAATGGCGTCCAGCGTCTTGCGCTCGGTTGGCAGCTGTGCAACAAGCTTCTTCGCCCAGTCCTTCTCCTTATAGTTTACACCCCCTTTGGCCCCCAACGTCTTGGCTTTACTGATCTTCTCTTCACTGCCACTAGTCACATACACATTTGCGCCAGCAGCTGCTGCAAACAACAACGCCATAAGCGCTACTCCACCTCCGATCCCAGTGACCAAAATATTGTGTCCCGGCTTGGCGTTCTGCGACTTGGTCATCACGGCTCGCCATGCCGTCAAGCCGGTCAATGGAAGCGCGGCGCCCTCAATCGCCGTCAGCCCTCTTGGCTGCTCCTCCAGCTCACCGGCATCGATCGTGACGGTCTCGCTGAGCGTGCCCAGCGGATTCACTCTGGTACCGCCTAGCATCGCATAACCAGCAGGCGACTCGGGCCCCTCTGGATCATCTTTCCAGCCGGAGCCTGGGTTGATGATGACCTTCTTACCCTGCCACTTCTTCGCTTCAGAGCTCGAGCCGGTCGCCACAACGACGCCGCTACCGTCTGCTAACAGAGGGACGCCGAATTTGATGCCGGGATATAAATGTTGGCGGATGAACAAGTCTCTATGATTCAGTGCTGCGGCTGTGATCTTGACAACGACTTCATTGTCCTTTGGCTTAGGTTCTGGGAGCTTGACGACCTCGAGTGGATAGTAGACCTTGCCAGGCTTGCCTTCGATCTGGCGGATGGATACGGCTTTGGGCATTCTGAAGACGCTCCAGAAATGCGATACCTAGGATAGAATAAAAAGAACGAGACACTTGCAATGGCGGATGCTATAGATTGCCTACATACATGTATCGCAGCCGTCCCTCCCTTGACGATGATGTAGAGACCTCGGCAGTGAATCGCCCAAGTCGGCGAATAACGCGTGAGCGTGATGATCTTATCGATAAGAGCTCTGAGCTCTGCCCCACTTGACCAGCGACGCGTCTACTAGTATCATCGACAGCCATAGATCAGAAACCTAAAGGATCATAATGGAGGCACGAGTCTTACCTGTAGTGCGCGGCGAATTGTCTACCGTGATGTCTTGTTTGTGGACGTCGGAGGGGAAGGCAAGCGACACACAAGAGCTTCTCCCACCGAGATCCAGGACCTCCTGAATGGCAAGGCCGACAAGGATCAGGTAGGCCATTGGTACGCAGCACAACTGATCCATTACGGTCTTCAACGGTCGAAGGAGAAGAATACAGCGAAAGTCCGCCTGCAAAAAGAGCTCGGCAAAAATGCATTATCTGTCCCTCCGCACATCGTCGACATGGAGGCGCAAATGAAGAAGGAGTACGCCGCCGCAGTGCGCAAGGCTAAGGCGCAGACGAAGGGCGAGAAGGATTTAGGCACTCCAGCAAGTTCTGCTATCCAGAAGAAGCGCAAAGTGAACGAGGAGAGTCACGGCAGTATAAAGAAGACGAAGATATCTGTCACGGTGGGTGACGTTTCCTTCGACATTGAACACGACGGGCAGCTGCGGCGACCAAGAAGGGCACTACGAAAGAGACTGCGAAGGTCAAGGCGGCGCCGAAGAGTGCGACTCCTGCGAAATCGGGCGGCAAATCCGCTGGTGCTAAGCTCGCTGCTCAGGAGGCGAAGGCAAAGAAGTCCGAGTCGACCAAAGCAGGAAGCAAGACCGACCCAAATCCACCAGCCAAAGCAACACCTTCGACGTCAAAGGCAAAAGCTGTCACCGGGAGCGCCACCCAGTCAGCGAGCCCTGCCAAGGCGAAGGCAGCACCTAAAGGGGAGCAGAATGTCAAGGGCACCAAGGCGGAACCAAAGCTCAAATCCGAGCCGAAGGCCAAAGCCATGCCAAAGCCCAAAGCCGAGCCAAAGGTCAAAGCGGAACCGATAGTAAAGTCCGAACCCAAGGTCAAGAAGGAGCCTGTCATGACGTCGTTAAAGGCCAATGCTATCAAGAGCGAGCCCATCGAGGACCAAGAGGACATGTATCTTGGTTATTCCTTTCAGGAGATGCTAGAAACTCGCAACGTGACTGGCGTGTATGATCTATGGTGCCCCCAGATCGCCGAGCAGCTGCCGGAAGAGGCAGACAAGCTGCGTCTGTTCCTCCATGTGGAGGACGGAAAGCTATGGGGTGGTTTTGAGCTCGCCATGAAAACGGGAGTAATCCTCGCAGAGTCGCTTGCCTCTGCCGTCGACCGCGAGAGCGTCTCCTTTGGTTGGCGTGCAAGGCATGGGTGGGACGAGGGCAGATTGAAGTTTGGGAAAGGCTGTTTCGGTGACATCGCCTTGTTTGGCCAAGATCAAGTGAGGGCGACGTTTCACAATCTGTTTCCCGGAGAACCAGTTGTGGTCGAGGGAACCCGCAGGCGAGGCCCGTTGTGGTGTGGGCGGAGTGCTTACAACTTTGAAGTGGAATGGGATGGGTTTGTCAGAGAGACATATGGCCATAGGCGGGATCCGTGACCAGCGGGTCATGAAAAGCGCGACGTTTGGCTTGCATATGACGTGCAATTGGATCGACGCGATACGCACAAAAGACTACACCTCTTCTTACATGATTCATTGCCCAGCTGAGTCAGCCGCGGTGAGACATGACGTACCACTACATGTACATGAACATTCAATGTGTGTTAGATGTAATGTGATGTTTCGACGATACATGTAATACGGACATCCTTAACGCAAAGTCGATCATCATGACCTTGATATGGCGCGACCTGCAGAATACCACGATGACTTGGAGCTAGCGCCCTACGAGGATGAAGTGACACATGAGGCCGAGGACCCAGATCTACCACTCCCATTACCAGAACCTGATTACGATCCGGCGGAGAGCCTGTCCGACAGACCCGGCGTGGAACAGCCCAAGTGGTTACAACAGACACGACGCTGGACTGCACCGTGGCTACGTAGGGCCAACGTGACCATGGACAATTTACGACCCAAATGGCGAGACAGTCAACAAGCATCGTGGCTTCACAAGACCGTCGACTTAGTGAGGCCTCGCCTGACGCTTGGCTATGTCGTTTGCGCTATGATAGTCATCTATGTATTCTACTGCTATCTTGTCTGGTCACCGCTTTTTGCCTCAAAATTACCGAACCCCACTGGTCCTTACGACGTGGGAGCGATGGACGTCGAAGTCCCTGTGCCAGAACCACGGAAGGTTGGAGACGCCGTGTTTAAAGCTAACCACCAACCTGCATTTCAGCTGGACACCGTACTGTTCACGCTTTACTATCCTACTATCAAAGGCGCGAGGAGCCCAAAGCCACGGCACAAATGGTTTCCCAAGCCTATTAGTCTGATTGCAGAAGGATACGCGACTGCAGCGCATTTCAACAACTTCCTTTCCAGAGCGGTCTTCACCACAGTATTGTGGGGATTAGCTGGGTCGATCGAGATTCAGGCCAAAGTCGACGTGCCTCTTCTGGCGGGTCAGAAGGATGACGAGAAGGACATGGGTCAATTCCCTCTGGTGGTGCTGTCACATGGCGATGTAAGTTCTCGCACAGATTACACGGCGTATTGTGGCGAGCTTGCTAGCCGTGGCGTCATCGTGGCTGCGATCGAGCATAGAGATGGCAGTTGTCCTGGATCTATCGTGCACCTTCCTGATGGGAAGACGAAGAATGTCCTGCTGTTCAGAGCCGATCAGTTGAAGCCTGATGAGGTTAAGGAGGAGGTCTCGAATGACGACTGGCGTGCTAAGAAATTGGCATTTAGAGATGCAGAGATCGAAGAGACGGTTGCGGTGTTGCGGGACCTGAATGCCGGTAATGGCGCAGAAGTCTTCCAGCAGAATTACAGGAATGAGGGCAAAGACCTCGATCAATGGGGAAGTCGACTAAACTTCTCCCATCTAGCTATTGCAGGCCACTCATTCGGTGCGACGGGTGCCTTGCAAGCACTCCAAAGCGCTAATAAGACCGCTGCAGCCCGGACTTGGGACAACCCGGCCATCGGCGGCGTCATTCTCGATCCAGGCAAGTCTTCTGGGCGGCTCAACACAGACATCGATGTCCCCCTCCTCATCGTGCATTCGGACTCCTGGTCCAAAGCGCACACCATCTTCTACGGCCGTCCGCACTTCGACACGGTTCGAGACATCGCTCTCGATGTGTTGAAGCGATGCGGTGCGACGTGGTTCATGACCAGCCTGAAGACGTCTCATCCTTCGATTACGGACGCGCCTCTTATCGAGCCATTGCTGCTCTCTTGGACGACCGGAGCGACGATCAACGTGAGGGAAGGATTGAGGGAATATGTGAGGGTCACGATGGAGTTCCTCTCGTACTTGAAAGACGGCAGCAGGGAGGGCGTCCTCGACGTGGGTGTGACGCATGAGCAGTACGGAAATGATACTAGGTCCGACGAGCAGAAGGAGAAGATGGAGGAGGGCATCACGAAGTATTGGGAGGTCCATGTGGCGCCTGCAGCTGGCTTTGCAGAGGAGGATTCCGACTGAGTTGCGAGGCACTCTGCCGTTTGACCATCTCTTCACTAGAGATGCAGGTGGTCCTATCGCAGCAGCCTGGCACGCCGGGTCGCCGCTTCGCCCTCGACCAACTCGAACCAAGAGCACCGATCGAAGCTCTTCGCGCATTGAAAACGGCAGCGCAAGTCTCCGACTCGATCTCGTCAAAATCTGCGCGTGTCTCAGACCGTCTCGTCCGCTGTTCTGCGGCGAGCTTCCGGACGCCCACGAACCTGAAGCCGAAGCCGAAACCCGACACTAAGGTCCCACAGCTGACTGGGGGGAAGGCACAGGTCTTCGGATCGTGGCCACGCATGCTCATGATGCGAGTGGTACGAGCGAGGTGGGGACGACGGAGTCTGCGTACGCGTAGCAACGGCTGATGACATCAGGGAGCGGTGGAGAGGCACTGTGGTGCGTTCAGTCTCTGGATAGCTTTTTTATTGACGAGATGTTCTGTCATCGATCTCCACTCTTGTTCCGAGGCTGCGCTTTCACCACAGTGTCTGAAAATCTCCTGTCATGATTTGCAGTAGACTTCTCATTGCCCCCTCACTTCCACCAGCAACCAAGGAGCTCACCTCAGTCTCGCACTGCCATTCCGGCCGCACCGCGCATCGAACTTTCTCGCGCAGCCTCCCGCGCTGTTCCATTTCTGGTGTATGGGATGCGGGTTTTGGTCAAGAGCGGTCGCGCAGGACTTCTGCGTCTAGTCTGGATGTGGGGGGGGGGGGGGGGGGGGGGGGGGATGCGTTGTGGTTTGGGATGTGGCGTGGGGATGATGTTTGGGATGTGCATCGAGGTATCTTTTGTCATGGTGAAGGAAGGACAGCTCCCGCCGTTTTTGGGAGATGCGGGGACTCGCAGGTTTGGTGGGGGGGGGGGGGCATTCTTGGTGCGCAGGTGCATGAGTTTATATAGCGCTGTGCTAGTGATGAGGTACGTAGCAATCTTCCTGATTCATGATTCGCAACAGTCCTTACTCCCATGCTGAAACGCCGTGCTCGCCAAACAACGCCCGTCAATCTGGTGACCGCCTGTTGTGAAAGAAACGAAACGCGATATTCAGACTGTTGTCCCGCAAGATCAGCTAGCCCCATGCCCATTTGTCTGCCCATTCGTCACCCCAGAAGCCGCCAGCCCCTTCACCAACGCCTTCAACTCCTTAATCTCATCCCTCAACTTCTGCACCTCCACCAACGTCCCGTCCGTGATCACGTTAGGAGCACTCTCCTCCACCCGCTTGCTCCACCCGGAGCCCTCCACGTCCAGCTCCCCGGCCAGCTGCTCCCACTCCTGCACGGTATCGTCGTCGCTCTCGTGCCTCGCCCGGTTCCACTTGACCGTCCTGGCCGTCCTGGTCTCGATGAACGCGGTGACGCACAGCAGGGGCGCGTAGATGATGGCCATGATGAGGTCGTTGAGCTTTTCGTACGTGGCTTTGGGCATCCACCATTCGAAGGGGAGGGACAGGGCGAAGATCTCGATGAGGTTGAATGGGGCGATGAAGACGTTCTCGTCGGGCGCACGCACGAACTGGAGGGTTTTCTGGCTGAAGAGGGCGAGGTATTCGTCGATGGCGTTCTCGGTGATGTCTTCGTAGGCGCTGTTGTAGAGGGCGATGAGGACGTTGAGGAGGATGACGATGATGATGAAGTTGTAGATGTAGTAGAGGATCAGTCCGAAAGGCGGCGCGAATCGATCCCAGCCGTCGAACTCGGGCGAGCCCATGATGGCGTTCAGCATCTGCTTCACGACGAACCCGGTCGCCGTGATGGCTTTGTCGTCTGAGAGATCCATCCCGATGAAGGCTTGGAAGAAGCCGACCAAGACGAGGAACAACAGCGCGAAGAAGATGAGGGATTCGGCCATCATGACTTTGAGCACCACCAGCATGGCTCCGAAAAAGCGGTATGTATCCAGATAGAGCAGCAACCGCATCCAGAACATGGGCGCGCTAAAGGCCAGGAAGTTATACGACAGCACATTGTAGTGCTGTCTGGTCTCGGCGCCCGTGTGATAGGTCAAGGCGATCATGCGGGTGATGAAGGAGACGGTCAGCAGGGCGTAGAGGGTGCTGTTGAAGACGTTCCAGAACGAGAGGTAGTAGCGTCCTACCTTATAGAACTTGGCCATCTCGTCGAACAAGAACCCGGCGGTGAAGACGTACAGGAGGCCCTCTACGATGTCCAGGTCGCCGGTGGCATTAATGGTATTGATGGCGCCGGTGTACAAGCCCAGGTAGATGAGGGAGATGGCGATCTGCAGCACATTCTGGTACTGCGGGACGCGCATCCGGTCGGGATCGAAGTGGACGTAGTAGGAGGTGGACGTCTTGTCCTTGTACTCGACGAACTTGGAGGGGTCGTCTTCGTCTTGCACGAGCCAGCCGCGCCAGAGATGGTTGATGCATTTCTGGTAGCCGCTGGATGCGATGACGCGGACCGCGTGCAGGTCGACGGCCTTCTCGATGGCGTTCATGGGGACGGTGTCGTCGCCATCGACGACGATGCTGTAGCGCTTGAGCAAGACGGACTGCATCAGGTAGTGGATGTCCTCCTCATCCTCGATCAAGGCCTTAGCTATGACCTCGCATGCGGTGGCGCGGACCCGGTGGAGGTCGGCATCCCACAGCTCGAGCAGGCCCTGGGTCTTGAACCAGTGCTTGCAGATCAGCAGACAGAAGACGATGCAGGCGCCGTAGTCCTCGGACGAGCCGGGGATGGCGCCGGCGGACTTGGCGGTCTTGACGACGGCGTCGGTGATGACATTGCTGTGAGGTTGGGTGATGCGGTCCTCGGAGAGTTCGCAGGGGACGACCTGCTCGATCTGGTACTTGAGGCGGAGGGCGATCAGAGTCACGTGCCGGGCGGGGATGGGGGAGGTGAGGTGGTCGCGGTGGTGGGTGGGGAGGAGGTGTTGGAGCTCGTCGCGGTAGTGGCGGCGGTGGTCGCTGTCGGTCCAGCCGAAGAGTCTGCCGAGATGGAGATCAACATGGGTTGCACGGGGACAGCACGACGGCGCTGATGACGACGGACTCACTTGGCCCAGCGGACCATGTTGGTCTCGATGGCTTCTTGGATGCGCGACCCTATCGCCGGTTCTGTTGAAGGACAAGGTAATCAATTGATCAAGCAATGTGATCCCCAGGTCAGCCAATTCGACGGGAGGGTTATCTATTCTACAATCAAATCATAATCATCATTATAAAACCGTCGTCGTCGTAGCATTGAAACAGAGAGACCGGGAAGAGGTGCAGCTTGGCGCGTACGTCACGTCACTCGCGTCAAGCTCATCCCCGTCGTCCACGTACATAGCCTGTACCTTCTCAATCCGGTAACGACGGCGAGGTCACCCCCACCACCACCACCACCATGCCTCCTCGCAAAAAAGCCCGAGTCTCGCGAGCAGCCTCTCCCACCGCCACCTCCACCCCCAAAACGCCTCCGCCCCCTCCCAACCCCAGCACCGACGCCCAACCCGACGACCCCTGGACCGACGAAGAAGAAATCGGCCTCTTCAAAGGCCTCATGACCTGGAAACCCACCGGTACACCCCTCTCATCCCCACACCAACCGACCAACCAACCCCGCTGATCCCACCCCTCCCTCTCCCCCCAGCACCACTGACCCCGCCCTGAACGACACGCAGGAATCCACAAACACTTCCGCCTCCTCGCCCTGCACCACTTCCTCCTCGCCAACCACCACATCCACCCAGCCAACCCGCACACCAAGCCCGCCGGCATCTGGCGCAAGCTCCACGCCCTCTACGACCTCGACGCCCTGGACGAGCGCGAGGACGCGCGACAGCTGTCCGATCTCTCGCCCGAGGAGGGCGGGGAGCCCGGCGGCGGCGGCGACGGCGACGGCCACGACGACGACGACAAGGAGACGGATGTGTACAGCGAGGCGGAGAACAAGATTCATCGGGCGGAGTTCGAGTTGCCGGACGACGACGACTTTGGGCTGCGCATGTGGCGGGCGCGGTTCCCGGGGAGGGACGAGCGGGAGGAGAGTCCCGGGGTGTTGGGGGAGGTGAATCTGGCGAGGGAGCCGCCGGTGAGGTTTACGCCGTCGTTTAGTGTGGAGGTTGAGGGGGAGGGGCGGGCGAGAGGCGGAAGGGCTGGCGGGGTGAAGAGGGGGAGGGGTGGGGCTGCGGGGGGGAAGGCGGGGAAGAGGAGGAGTGCGAGGCAGGCGGAGGTGGAGGAGGGAGAGAAGGGGGAGGAGGAGGGGAGGGGAGGGGAGGAGAGTGTGGAGGATGAGGGGGGGGAGAGTGAGGCGAGTAGTGTGCCTGCGAGGTCGAAAAGGGCTGGGAGGGGGAGGGGGAGAGGTGGGGCGAGAGGGAGGGGAAGGGGGAGGAGGAGATGATGACCAGTGTTTTGTGAGATACGGCTGTGGCTGTCGTGATCGGGCGAGCCCATGACGATGCCAGGCCTGCCACTCCGAGCGGGAAAATACACGTGATGCCCATGTTCCCCATCTGCCAGCTCACGACAACCCACTCCACTCCACCTACTCGCCCCTCAAACCCCTGACAATCCCCTCCACCTCCCCCTCCGTCTCCTCATCGACCCCCCTCCCCAACCCACCCCCATCCC